>CAJVRI010001164.1:0-288279 GCA_911649635.1 Poeciliopsis gracilis
CCTGGCCTGGCCTAGCCTGGCCTGGCCTGGCCTAGCCTGCCTGGCCTGGCCTGGGCCCTGGCCTGGCCTCTGACCTAGCCTGGCCTGGCCTGGCCTGGCCCCTGGCCTGGCCTGGCCTGAGCCCTGGAGCCCTGGCCTGACCTGCCCTGGCCCTGGCCTAATGCCCTGTGGCCTGGCCTGGCCTGCCTAGCCTGGCCTGGCCTATTCTGCAGCCTAGCTAGCCTAGACCCCTGGCCTAGCCTAACCTGGCCTATTTCACCTGCCTAACCTATTTTAGCCTGACCTAGCCTAACTGGCCTAGCCTAACTAGCCCTAACCTAACCTAACCTAGCCTAACCCTATACCCTAGCCTAGCCCTAACCCTAGCCCTAACTAACCTAGCCTAGCCTAGGCATTTCAAGCCTGGCTGACCTGGCCCCTGGCCTGGCCCTGACTGGCCTGGCCTGACCTGGCCTGGCCTAGGACCTGAGCCTGAGCTGCTGTACCCCTGGCCTGCGCCTGGCTGCAACCTGGCCTAGCCTAGCCCTGGCACTGGCTGTTTCAGCCTCTTCAACCTGGCCTGACCTAGCCTGACCTGGCCTGGCACTGGCCTAGCCCTGGCACAAGCCTGAGCCTGGCCCTGGCCTGGCTGGCTAGCCTAGCCTCGACCGTGGCCTATCTTCCTAGCCTGGCCTACACCCTAGCCTAGCCTAGCCTGGCCTAGCCTAGCCTGGCAGCCTGGCCATAGCCCACAGCTCTGGCGCCTGGCCACGAGCCTGGCACTGGGCCTGGCCTGGCCTGAGCACTGGCCCTGGCCTCTTTCTTCTTTGGCCTCGCCTAAGCCTGGCCTGGCCTGCCTGGCCTAGTAGCCCTGCCTGGCCTGGCCCTGACCTGGCCCTGGCCTGGCCTGGCCACCTAACCTGACCTGGCCGCTTCTAGCCCTAGCCCTGAGCCCTGGCCTGGCCTTTCTAGCCTAGCCTAGCCCTGACACTTTCTATCTTCTAGCCCTGCCTGGCCACTGCTGGCCCTGGCACTGACCCTGCCTAGCCTGGCTTTCAGCCGCCTAGCCTCAGGCCCTGGTCCTAGCCACTGGCCTACTGGCTAGCCTGGCCTGGCACTTGCCTGGCCTACTCTGCCTAGCACTAAACCCTCGTCTCTATCTTCTTCAGCTAGCCGCTCGCCTGACACTGGCCTAGCCTGCAGCTTTGCCTGGCCTGAGCGCTGGCTGCCTGGCCCTGGCCCTGAGCCCTGGCCTGCAGCCTGGCCTAGCCTGGACCTAGCCTGAAGCCGTAGCCGCTGGCCTGGCGGCCTGGCCTGGCCTGGCCTAGGCACAAACTGAGCCTGAGCCCTGCCTAGCCTGGCTGCTAACCCTAACCCTAACCTAGCCTTACCTAACCTCAACCCTTGCAACCCTAGCACACCTGACGCAAACCTGTGCCCACTTTGCCTCGCCCTAACCATTTACTATCCTGAGCTAACCTAACATTCTTCCCTTACCTATGCCTACTACCCTATCAACTATCTCTTCTACCCTAACCTAGCCCTACACAACCCTAACCTAACCTAACCGCACTTACCCTTTAAACCGCTAACCTTCTACCCAAGCCCACAACTGACACTAAACCCCTACCTGAAGCCCTTACCCTGCCAGGCCATACTTCCTAGTCCAAACCTAAAAGAGTCAAACCCTAAAGATCCAAATCCTCAGTCCAGCCCTAAGGGTCAGACCCTAAAGGTCCAGGCCACTAGTCCAAACCCTAAAGGTCTAGGCCTCAGAGATTCAGGCCTAAAGTCCAGCTAAAGAGTCCAAAGCCCTGGGGTCAGACCCTAAAGTCCCAGCCTAAAAGGTCAAACCCTAAGGGTCCAAACTGACACCTAGGGTCCAAAAGCCCTAAAGTCCAAAGCCTAAAGTCCAAACCCTAAAGTCCAAACCCTAAAGTCCAAAGCCCACTAAAGTCCAAACCCTAAAGTCCAAACCCTAAAGTCCAAACCCTAAAGTCCAAACCCTAAAGTCCAAACCCTAAAGTCCAAACCCTAAAGTAAGGTTTTGCCAGGCCCACCTGTTCCTTAAAAATGAATAAGTTGAATGTATAAATTTTAGAAATTTTAAATTTCTGAAATAATTTATAAATTCCATGTTTTAAATATGTAAACCATAACTTGCACTTCTGTAGAGATTAAGATTTTATAAATCTGTATACCTACTTGTGTTAAAACCTTTAAGTTTTTCACTCTTTTACATAGATATTAAACTTAATTTCCAATCAAGAGGGATCCACATTTGGCATGTACTCAACAATAAAAAATTTTGTAAAATCATAGGAGCTGGTGTCCAATGTGATATTATCCTGCAAGATTAAACCTAAAATTTAGAGAGGAAATTGGGCAAAGGTTAGAGAAGCACTTGATCCTAAAAACTTTGACAGGGAGAAAAAAAAAATTTCATAAAATATATTTTTTCCAGATTGGTGAACAAGTTTTTTTTTTAAGTTTAATTTGTTTAGAATGCTCCTTAAAATAATTTATCTATATGTAGAGATAAGGAGTCTAAAATTTAGTTATAATTGCGAATTTTTTAGAAATATTTAGGGTATTATGAATTACTGTTCTAAATGGTTAGTTTGACTCTGAATAACTTAAAAAAAATAAAATTACATTAAATATTGGGATGTTAGTTTTCCATTGATTCTAGTATAGAGTAAACTGAACATTTTATGAATAAATCTACAAAGATTTTTATTACATTTTTCCAGAGCACCTCTCTTTAAAGAGATGGAGCTACTGGGGTTAAATAGTGGCCAAAACATGGATATTGAAGGTGTCAGTTAAAGATTTGGGGTTAGCAAATAGGCAAATGTACCAAAAAGATCTGTGTGGCACATGAAGAGCATCATGCTCTCTTTACATGGAAGCAGCCAAAAATGTGTTAGCTTAGCTTGATAACTGAGTTTTAAGAGTGAAAATTTGACCCTGACATTTTACTCCAACAGAAAGTACCCATTGAAGGCCAGATTCCCACATGGTAAAGGTGGAAAACTTCAACATTGCAATGCAGAGTTAAAGTGCATCACTAAAAATAGGGTGCATTTTTATTAGCAAGGTGCTTTTCTAACAGGCAGATTGCAATTGTTAGAAGGCTGTTTACACATAACTATATAAGCATAATCCCATAAGTGGAAAATGATGTAATGTAGGTTTGGAGTGAATTAAATGAAATGTCAAAATATTCAGAGATTGAAATTAACCATTTAGAACAGCAGCAATGAAATTGGCTTAGAGGATTTTCACCATTTAGGGAGATACCTCTTGCCCTACCTGTTAGCAGTACTTTGAATGGGCCACATTACTGAAACAGTTAAAGCTTGTACTGTCTAGTTTTGGAGCCAAGAAATAATTCTAATGTGAACAGAGACTAAAGAGTTTTGAATTTCATTAAATTGTGAAACTGTTGTCTTTTGAGATTTAAAATTAATCTCCTGATATGTTCACATAATTTTTCTCAGCAACTACATCATGTAAAAAGAATTTTATATTGCTGGCATGATGAGGTTAAAGCTATTGACCCTAACTTTAAGCTGAAGATTTTCTGAAATTAAGCTCTAGGATTTAATAGAGAATACCAGCTGCAGTGCATGTTGCTGTGTGTGTGTGAGGCTATTCCTCTAGAAGACTGGACTGCATTTAAGACTCCCGAGTCCTGGAGTCACCTTTCCCACGTGCTGTTCCTATAGGCGGAACCTGGGAAGGCTGATACGTACCGCGCCCCTGGTTTCAAAAACACACTGTCCGTTAACACCGCAAGGTGGAACCAGCATGCCCAGGAAGCAGAAGAGTTCTCCGTTGATTCTCTACTGGTCTGTGTTGAATCCTGGGAGCCTGCAAGTTTACTGACTCACCTTAGCTTCCCAGTGCAGAGTGAATTGCACACCAGTAGATCTCCACCAGGTTGTTAGAGTTGTGTCGCACAGAAGGATGAGCAAAAGCAGCAATAGCAGAGTGTTGCTACCAAATCATCCTACCAGAGAATAAGAACCTGGACCAGCTGCAGCAAGCTGCTGCCTTCCAGGTCTCCAGAGAACTGCTGGGATTCAAACCATCACCCCTGAAATGAGCACAAAGAGCAATTCTAGTGCCATCATACACCGCAAGACCTCTAGAAAGCTCAGCATATGTTGTTCAAAATGAGTACATGATAACTTCAAAGTGAGGAGACTTACCCAATGCAGTAAGCATGAGATTTTTCTGAAAGAGCAGTTCAACAATGCACAACCCTTTCTGACTCATGGAGCTGATTTTTTTAATATTTCAAAAGTGATCCTAACTCATCTAGTTGGACAGAAGAGCTCATCCTGATCACAACTGTTTATGGTTTGTTAGGGATTGCAGAAAAAAAAGCTGAACTAGAAGCTAAAATCTGAAGGCCCACCATGCAATGTATTCTGGGTAATGCTGACGGACATTTTAAAGTCATTTCTGCTGTTAACAATAGATTAACACATTTCTGGCACCTGGCAGAAACTCAGACATTAGCTTTGAAGCTGAGCTGTGATTTCTGTCTTAAAAATGGAGTTTGAAGAAAAATAAAATGAAATACAATAGATTTAAAAGAGCAAATTTTTTAAACCAAATTCCAGCCTTCAGGGCAGCATTAGGATAAAACTCCTTCATCCAACAAATTCTCAAAGATTACATATTATAGCTGAGCTGTGACTAATGTGAAAAAAGGAGCTAAAACATGATTTATGGCTGACTGGGAAACATGTGCACTAAGTGCCTGCAATAAGCCTTTGCATTATTTCAAGTGTTTGGATGACATTTGGGGTATAGGGTTAGCATTCAGAGCAGGACTAGCCTCCGCAGAGAGGAAAACAGCAGCCAAAGAAGGCAGATGAATGACTGTGTGCATTCATAAAAGTGTGTTTAATCTTATCTGGTAAACTTAGATAAAAATCCAAACTAAGAGAACTGGTGACTCTGAACTTACATAAATTTCTAAGGAGAAGGCAGTCTTGTACTGCCATAAGGAGGGTTTTCAGACAGGGAGTGAAGCTGTTATTAGGATCAATAAATTCTTTGGCTACCGGCCAGCGGTGCGTTTTTCCCGGATTTATTGGTTTTTGACCGTTTTCAGGCTTTTTTCTGGTGCCAATTTCCGCCATTTTTCACGCCCCCTTTGAGTGGTCTTGAAAGAAGCGGGACGCCGCCATCGTGTTCCCCGGGCTCAGAGCTTTCCGGAGGTATGTAGTTTCCCGGGGGAAATCCGTTTTTAAAGATTTTTTATGGAGGTCGAAAAGGACCAGGGGTCCACAGGGTCCTCAGGCCGGGGGCCCGCGCTGGCAGGCGGCCTCGATCTGCAGTGGCTCACCACCCCCTGGAGGTCCAAAATTTGCACTTGGGCCCAGGCTCCTGCCAGTGACGTGAGCTCGATCGGGGCTCCGTGGGGAGTTACCCTCCACCTAACCCTCCACCTGCAACTGACCATCCACCTAACCCTAACTTTATTTTAAATCAACCCAGGAACAGAACCAGGGCTCCTGGGTTACAGAGAACCAGGCCTGGAGGCCTCACTAGAACCAGGAGATGGATGTGTATTAATTGAAGCCAGGCATAGCTCCAGAGGCCTGGGTTACAGAGAACCAGGACTGCAGCCTCTGTTAGAACCAGGGCTGGAGCCTCTATCACAGCCGGGGCCTCCGGCCAAACCGCTCCACCCAGGCACAGCTCCAGAGCCCTGGGACCAATACAACCAGGACCGGAGCCTGTCAGAACCAGGCCCTCCAGCCGAACCTGCGGACCCACATTTAAGCACCCCTCCACGGACTAAACCAATGACTCACACCCCCAGCAAAGCCGTGCCCCTGGTAAGGCAGTAGGACTTTGGAAATAGTCTTAGTGCCGCTGAGACTTAGGTTTTTTTTCCCCCACAAGTCTCACTTCAAGCCCCTGGTAAGGTAATGGAACTTTAAGGGAGAAAAAAAGGGGGGGTGCCGAACGCTCAGACCCTCCTGCTGGCTTTGAGCCCCGGTGTTGGACCATAGCTCGGACCTTGGAGCTCAAAGCCGCGGAGGAGCCGGGCGCTCGACTGAGGGGGCGCTTTCGTTCCGGGTGCTAACCACTCTTCCACAGCTGCATAAGGACCAGACCGTCTTGTCAAGTGTTTTCCTTCCTTAACAATCTATAAAATCTTACATGGAATTTCAGTTTAATGTAACACAAATGTCCATTAAATGCACAGTGGCACAGATGATATCAGTGTTGCCTTGCAGCAAGAAGGTTCTGGGTTCGATTCCTGGCCCAGGGTCTTTCTGCATGAGTGGGTTCTCTCTGGGTACTCCGGCTTCTTCCCACAGTACAAAAACTGGTTAATTGGTCTCTCTAAATTCTCCCGAGGTCTGAGTGTGTCCTGTCTGTCTCTGTGTTGCCATGTGACAGACTGGCGATCTGTTCAGGGTGAATCCTGCCTCTCGCTGGAAATAGGCACTAGCAGCCCTACTGACCCCTGGTGTAAGAAAATGGGTGGATGTGAAAAGAAATAGTCACAGGACTAAGAAAACAAAACTTATGCTTTCTCTTCTTATTTTCGAATAGGCCACCTTGACTTAAAATGGCATTGGCAGCAGGTGATTCATATGATTGTTGACATGGCTGGTCTATGGCAGAGACAGTTGGCAGAGTAGGTGGAGAGGCAACTAGAGAAGTGCTTCTGGCTCTTGTTTTCTTCTGGAAAGCCAGAAAAGATGGAACAATACGAGGAGAAACAGGAACCAGATCAAGCACAATCACAGTCTCTTCAGAAGATTATTTCACTTGGATGCACTTTGGATGCTCAGCTATGGTCTCTGTTGGTTCATAGACCAGGTTCTCAGCTTTTTCACCAGCCCACTGCTCTTTGGGTGAAAAAACCTGCTGTTCCATGGAGGTGTGGGGCTGCACTGGTACAGAAATGCCTAGGAAAGACATCATTTTACAGAAAACAGAAATTAATATCTATAGACACATATCTTGCTCACTCTCTGTGGACTTGATATAACACCCTACAGAAGTACACACACTCGCGCACACCTACACACAAAATGAAAAATCAAAGGAAGAAAGGACAATGTCCAATTAACAGAAAAAACATAAAAATTTTAAAATTGTCTTTATTCTTTATTACTAGAAACACAAAATTCATATCTTATTTACATATTTTCTTTGCACTTAAGGCCTGTGACTTTCCAAAAATGTTGGTGTTAGGTTCAAACACCTATGAACATAAATTATGCAAACTCAGGAAAGACAAGAGAGATAGATTCTTTCTACTCGCGAGGAGAACGGACAGAGATGTGCCTTCAGTTACAATCTCCAGCCCGCTCTGAAGTCACATTTGTCTGCTCCTCTCTTTTTATTGTTTTCAGGATCCCTAATCACAAGGACGCTGCAGCTCTAAGGGAGGGGAAAGCACTTGATCACATAGCTGCAGCGCTGATTGTCATTTACTATCTAAGTCACAAATTATTCTGCACTAGATAATCTCGTCCCGGACACAGAGTTTAACAGAACATGTAGTTAATCTTCACAGAGACAGCTTTATAACTGTCCAGCAGGTCAAAGAAGTCAGGCCCCTGGAAAAGAGTAGGAACTGCTTTCTCTGGTTCTCATTAGCAAGATCTTCTAAGGAAAAGAATCAAAGCAAGTAATACTTCAATCAGATTAAACAATAAAGGCATAATTGTTAGATAATAAGAAAGGTTATATGAGAATAACTAATATTTGATGAATAAAAGCACAATTTCTCCAACAGTTGGATACAGTGTACTTTGGAAAAATGATAAAAGTAAGAGTAACAGATAATAGCTTTAGGGGATTGTAATTATGATTTCTAATGAAAAAAAATACATCAGCGTTTGAAGAGATAATGAAGAAAAAAAATCCAGTTTGTTGACAAATATAAAATGAAATTCTTAGCAATCCTTAGAATTATTGTTCCTTCAAGAAATATTTGGTAAATGAGGGTTGTCTGGACAAATACATACATGTTTGCTTGTTGAATGTATCATATCCTAATAAAAGGAAACCCAACCTGTCTTTCAAAGAAAAATACAAATTTTATGATAAGAATGAGACCGGTGATTATTAATTAATTATTAGTTATTATGTCTATTTTAGTTAATATTAGTTTTGTGACAGAAATGAATACAATTCCAACTCCAGAAGAATAATAGAATACTGAGTAAGAATATTAATTGAAATGCATATTACTTGAAAAATTAAATCACTCAGAATTTGTTATTTTAGTTTTGTAAAGGTGCCAATTCATTGGAACAAAAAACAACAGCTCCTACAGCATGATCAGCTTTTCATCACGTCTGTGTTGGTGGTGTACTGGTAGTTTGCAGAGTTGATTCTTCTGAAACAATATGGGAAACAAAGTGAGGTTACACAATAAAAGTGTTGCCTTTCAACAGTTCATGTCCTTCTTTTATATTGTTAGGATAATAATTGAGGTTAGCTAACCAGCTACGTAAGATTAAAGGTGGTAAGGTAGGGTAGTCTTGAGACCTTTTCAAAAGAAGCTAATGTTACAATTTCAATAGAAAGAAACACAGAACTGTCAGGGTCTGGGGTCCTTAGGTTCTCGCTGTGGGGTTCTTTGTGCGTGCACCACTTTTTTCTCCCCACCAGATGGCGCCACCAGTTTGACCGAGGTCGTGGATGACGTCACCCACCACACCGGTCTCGTGTTGAGCTAATCAGCGACAGGTTCTTGAGGAGCGGTCTGCCAGTCCTTCGGCGCCTGAGTGTTGCCCAGTACATGGTACCTCCGAGCTTCCGCGAGTTGTACTCTGTGTTTTTTCCCGTCGATTTTCCTGTCAGTGATTCTCCCTGTTGGATCGCCTCTTCTCAGGTGCTCTCCAGTAACGCCTAGGATCCCTGCAGTGTCGATGCCTCCGGGCTCCTTGACCAGACGCCTCCTCCTAACGCCGTGGAATATACCCACGTGTAGCCCGAGTCCCCAGACTCACCCTCTCCGTGTGACTATCAGCTTCCCTTGGATTCCCTCGACTGGCAGATACACCGCTCCTCGTTCCACACTGATCTCAAGCCGATCTGTCTGCCATCCTACGCACTCTTCTGTGTTTTCCTGAACCTCAGCCGACACGCATAAGACCCATCCTGATCCCAGTGAGACCAGGGTCCCGGACCTCGCAGTTACCCCTCCCGAAGCCTCATCCTGATTCGCCACAAGTAAGATCTGACCGACGCTGTTATTCGACACTCCACTTTCCTACGGCCCCTGAACTCACCAGCCTGCTCTGTTTCCTTAGTGTACCGGTTGCTTCCTGAATCCTCTCCCCTTCCGTGGACCAGACCCGAGTAACCCCTCCCAGAACCTGTTTGCTAATAAAATTGCTTATCTTTATTTTCCGCTCATTTGTGTTGTGTTCTGCATATGGGCTTGAACCTTAACTCCTCAATATGACAAGAACAGATAAAGATATGTGACCTGATTAGACCTGTATCAGTAATAAATATTAATTTTACTCTCCTAAATGATTGGAGAATTAAACCACATGTAGAAGCTTCCTCTGTGACCTGAAAGTCAAATTTATTGACCCTTTGCATGTGACGTCATGCTCTTCAGAAAATGGCCGACTCCAACAAAACAATCTATTCATGTGTCAACTCCAGTTAAGCCTATTAAAATACAGACGACTGCTGGCCTAAAATTTCTTTTCTTAAGTTAATTTCACTTAAAAAAAAATGGACATAGGGTGCTGCATGGTCGGCTGCTCAAACTGTTTGTTACAAGGATGTAAACCAAACCTTATTTTATTGCAAATCTTTTGATAAGTAAAGAGGGTGGTGATAAATGACAGTTGTCAGTTGTAAGAACTGACATGTGGAGATATCCACATGTGGATGTGGAGATATAGTTAAGAGAAGATTTTTTTTGCGTGCAATTTAATTTGAATGGCTCGTTTTGTGCACGTCTGCTGTCTTGGAACCCTAATTATGTATGTATTTATTATAACGTTTACTGGAACAGGATAAATTCTGCGAGGATTTAAAAATAACTTGGTCTTGTGGCATATTGAATTTTGTTCTTTACACTGGTACTCCAAATTTAGTCCAAAAGTTAAAAACTAGCTACTATTACGAACTGATCAATTTATTGCTGAGCTTTCAGTTTCTTTTGACATTGTCCGATGACTTAAAGGCACTGTAAAATTATTCTCTCAATAACTGAACATTTAATGCAGAAGTCCTCTAAATGCTGTAATCGCTCCAGCAGACGTACACTAAGATGTCAGCTAAATACCCTCCATGAACTGAAGCACATTATTGAGCTAACCTGTTAACATTAACAGAGATGATGCTTTTGACTGGCATGCTCTTGGGACCAGGAGCAGGACGAAACACTGGCTCTTGACTGGCTGGTTTGGAACGGCGGATGACGTATGGATCAGCAGAATGTGAGGGATATACATCAAATGTTCCAGCTTTCATTCTTCCAATCTAAGACATATGAACAGACATACTAACACAATTGATAATAATACAAATGTATTATGCCCACAAATATCATATCTAATATCCACGGTTTCTCTTCATTGAAACAAGCAATGAGTCACCTGTTTGCTAGGGGAAGTGGGTTTGAAGGGAACCATGGAGACGTTCTTTTGGGGCTGGAGGGGCTTTTGAGCAGGTGGGAGAGCCTTGTTGCTGTGATATGGATTGCCTTGGAAATAATCCTGTGGGTGAAGATTTATTCTGAAGGGCCCATCTCTTAGTTTGGAGTGATGGATTGCTCCCTCCCTCTGGATACACACAGATTTGAACATATGTAAAATTCAAAGAAAAATGAGAACCAGCAGGAAACTGTACTAACTTCTTGCATATTAATTCATGTCCTAATCACATACTTTGATGTATTTCATTTGGATTTACACAGCTGCTGTCACAACCCACCATCAGCATGCTGTTCCAATCAATATGACACATATTTCCTGCTGGTCACATAATAGTAAACTGAATGTCTTCATTTGAATTTTAGACTTAAAGCAAGAAGTGACAGTATATATTATTGCATTTTTTCCCCTTGGGCCCCCTTGGGGGTGCCACTGTCTCACCATCTCAGTGTTCTTAAGTTTAGGCTTTGCCTCTACATTTCTTAACCATAAACACAATTACCATCTGATTCGTTTTCTAAGTAATCTGGCCAGCTGTTTTTTGTGGCTCAACCACATCAGTGACTAAAGGAACAAATAGGCTGTAGTTTAACTACAGGGGCCATATCTGGGGCAGGAACTCTGCTTCCTGGTTTATAGCTGCATTCATGCATATAGTTATAGAAATTTCTCATGCAACAAACCTGCTACTAATATTTCTACTACTGTATTTAACTTGTGATTCTTCTTTATAATTGTACTGTTGTATCAGAGGAATATATGTTTCACATGTTAATTCCCATAAAGTAAACTGAAAGTCTTAATATCAAGAAAACACAAAAATAATGTTTGTTACCTTCAGGGCTTCTTTGGCTCTGTCGTATGGGTCAGAAACGTACAGGTCCATTTTAGACAGAGTGACATTAGGATAACTGGGGACATATGAAACACAGGCAAACTTTAAAAACCCTTCAGAGAACCACTGATCAAAAGCACAGTTTATCAGGAGTTATTTTATTTCTGATTTTGTGCTTCTTACTAGAAACCTCTCTAAATAAAATCACGTTTATTCATATTACCAATAAGCCCAACAATAGCTGGGTTTTTGTTATAAATGAGAAAAAAAACTTTGTTCATATTCTGCTCAAATACAAAGCACAATTTGTAATTGTAGTGTTTGCATTAAATGAGAAACAGAATATGTCAATAAGTTTGTCATTACAAACAAGCAGCACCATATGTGCACATGATTTTGTAAGTATATATTAGGTATCAATCATTTATGTTTATATTTATATTAATGTATGTTTGTAAAATATGTATATAAAGATATTACTAAATTATTTTTATGTTATTCTTATGTCTACATGATCATCCTCCTGCCTCTTCCTGTTGTCTTCTGCATCTTTTCAGCCAGCAGTGACATCTGGTCATTGATCACATGATGTGTGGCCTAAAAAAAGTGTTTCCACTAAAAATGTGCAAAATACACTAATTTCTATGAAACCAAAAATCCTCCTAAGTGCAATAACTTTTTATCAGAAAACCCGTTTTGTTTAGAAATTGTTATGTTTCCATAAGATGAATTTACACTGTGTTCCAAATTATTATGCACAACAGATTTTCTAAGCATTTTATGGATTATAAAGAACTGCAAATGGTCATTCTTTGAATGTGCAGCATTAAGTGGTCACTTGTACTAAAATCAAAAGCTCTTTCAATCAAAAACATCTTAACAGACAAAGTTTCATGGTAACATAGGATCCCTTCTTTGATATCACTTGCAGAATTCTTGCATCCATTGAACTTGTGAGTTTGTGGAAAGTTTCTGCTTGAATTTCTTTGCAGGATGTCAGAATATCTTCCCAGAGCTGCTGTTTGATATAAACTGTGTCCCACCCTCAGATCTTCTGCTTGAGGAAACTCCAAAGGTTATCAATAGGGTCAGAGGTCAGAGAAGGAGGTGACCACACCATGAGTTTCTCCCCTTTTATGCCCTTAGCAGCCAATGATACAGTGATATTCCTTGCAGCATGAGATGGTGTATTGTCATGCATGAAGATGATTTTGCTACTGAAGGGTTGTGCAGCAGTCATCAGTGAACAAGTCTGTTTGAAAGTGAATCTTCATGTCCAGCTGGGCCCACTGCCACTGTTTCTGCTTGTGAGCTGGTTAGCAGCTTCATCCACCACAAGCCTCTGGAGGATCCTCCACCTTCAGGCTCCAGAGGCACCAGCAGCTTCAAATAACTGTTTGCTGCTTTGTAAGGGAATTTTAGCAGCTGCTCTCTTAATCCCATGAATTTGTCTAACAGAAACCTTCCTCATTAATTATGCCTTTATCTGTACAAATCCATCTTGTTCTGAATCAGCCACAAATCTCTTCACAGTACCATGACACTTCAGTTTTCATTAAATATCTAATGTTTTCATATCTTGCCATTCGGCACTACACTATCTGATGATTTTGGTCAGCAGAGATCCTTTCTCTTTCCATATTGCTTGAAACCTGTGGCCTGCTTAATAATGTGGAACATCCTTCTTAATTAGATTTCCTTTAATTGAGCTCATCAGACAAACTAATCAACCAGCTCTGAAATTAATTATAGTGATTCAAAGAGCCCTGACACACAATACCATCTATAAATTTAGTAGCACACCAAAAATATTTATCTTTATGACACTTGAATCCAATTTTCATAATAATTTGGAACATGGTGTATTTTTATAATTCCAATTCCCAGCCATTTTGTCATTTGCTGGAAACTGACAATGGAAATGCAGCTAGTAACTCTGCTTCTGTGCCCTTGACCCTCGAAGGAAGAAGGAAGTTGTCTCAGAGTTTGGGAACTACCTTTGCTTGCCATAAACCTGTAACCACTGCCTTTCTTGGGCGGTGAGGTGAGAGTGTTGCGGCCAGGCGAGCGCTGAGCTTTCTTGGGAACTGAAAGAGGACTTGTGGCTTCTATTGGTCCAGACAAGGTGCCATAGTAACTACCAGAACCAGAGCTGAAGGAACAAACAAATCATGTAACAAACATCTGTTAAAATTCCATCTGAGGTCACTTGGATACATTTTTGTAATAATAAATCATTAATATTGTTCAACTAAGCAGACATATTTAAAGCTCTTAGTGAATATGTCTTTGTGTGTGCTGCCTCACGACTTCTTGGTCCCGCTGCAGGGCAGGAAGGCTTTGCCCAGGTTCCTCTTGGCCTGCTGCATCCGGTTCCTCCGAGCCAGTCTGAAAGGTTCACTCAGTGCTTCTTTCTCAAAAATCCTTTTAAAGGACTTGTCGAAAAAGTCACTTTGCAGAGCACACAGCTGTTTAGTGACACCCGCCTGCATCTGGCGGCTTCGATATGCTGACTCATTGAATGGACCTGGATTAAAAATGGAAGCGTCACGTACATGCACTTTAAATCACATTTTTC
Source organism: Poeciliopsis gracilis (assembly GCA_911649635.1). Lineage (NCBI taxonomy): Eukaryota > Metazoa > Chordata > Actinopteri > Cyprinodontiformes > Poeciliidae > Poeciliopsis > Poeciliopsis gracilis. Next base: position 14,066 of record CAJVRI010001164.1, read on the forward strand.
ATTTCATTTGAAAGTGCTGTTGGCCAAGAAGCAGCATCAGAATCTCACATTTCCTCTTATTCCAATGACCTTCACCAAGTAGCATGGGTTGGGTTGAATTCCTCCTGGATTCAACACAACTGTTCAGGCAGAGGAAACTTCTAACTTACCTCCCAAAACCTTAACTTGAACTGTTAGCAGATAATTGAAATTATCTGCTAAATTTTGCCTACTTAAATCCTTGAGTTTATTGTTTTAGGTGATGATCTTTGGTTTCTACTAACCACTTCTTTAAGCAAATGAAGAGTCAGTCCATTGTTCAGTAACACATGCAGACACATTCTCTGTTCCAGTCTGGGCTTTTGCCCACTGACTTGGATTGTCTCTGGTTGATCATTTTTAAATGGGCCAATTACCAAACACAAGGTGAAGTTCTGAACGATGACAATGATTTTTAGCTCCGTATAAGAACTGAGTTTTAGTAGTGGCAGCGGAGGAAGTGAACGAAACCATTTAGTCTGAGTTGGACACACTTCCAAATATTGAATTGAAATCAGCACTTCTCTCTTCTCAGTGGAAGATGGCTGTTTACAGTGCAGGGAATTTCCGGTAAGCTTCATAGCTTCAAACAAGTGCATTACATAAATCATGGGCAAGGTTAGTAAGTGGGTTAAATTTAAAACCTCATCACAGTCCACACCTCCGGATTCTCAGCTGTCAGCAGCCGAGAACCCAGAACCTCTGGATGAAGCAAATAGTGTAGAACAAGGGTCTGATTTTTACCTTAGTTAAATTGTGACCTTCAGTGAATGATGTCTAAACATGACTTTGCAGTTCTTGTCAATCCAAGACTAAGAAAAGAAACCTATTTTTTTTGTTGTTGGATTCTGTAGTTGTGGATTTTCCATGTATTTGACTGTTACTGAATATATTTTTGCAATTTTCTTCATCGAGTTTTATGTTCCTGTGAAAAACCAGCCTAATGTTATGAAGCAATTCTCGTTGATCTCCTTTATCTAGCAGACTCCTGCAGCTGTCTGTTACCTCTATGCTAAATCCATGATAATCAGTTGTGGGATTATTTAAAGGAGCTGTGTACATTTAAAACAGGTTAGTAAAGTTGCTGTCATGCTCACGGCTGTTTGCTGACGTATACTTGTCTCCTGCAGAGATGTAGCTCATCTCCATAAACACACTCAAACGCTCCATATCACTCTTTCTGTGAGCTGGCTTCATCCTTACTCACTGCAAACACCAACAAACACATAAACATAGATTACAAATAAGCAGAACGCACATTCTTCTAATATAGACGTAATTATATACCTGTGGAGAAGCAATCCATGTTCTGGGGAACTAAACCAGGCTCTGCCAGTATCTGTGTTTTCAAACTGGTTGTCATGGAGCGTAAACCAGGTGACAGTAAGGATTGGTTCCTTTCAAAATAAAAGCATCAACTCTGATTGAGGAATGAAAATATATAAATTGTCTTAAATAACATAGATTTATGCTTTGGTGAAGCACTCAAATATTAAATTATGTTTTGTGTGCAAAATAGTACATTCAACTTAATGTTGCAGAAATGTTTGAAACTTTCTTTAGTAGAAATAGAGAAAAAAGAAAGTTTGACAAGCCTCTGTAAAATATTCCATTGTTCAGTCTTTCTTTTTATGGAGATGCCAAAAGAACTTTCTCCTCCTGCAGACTAACACAGCACTGCCACCCATCCACCTGCAGCTGCACAATACAGGTCAGCTGGCTGAAAGGGGGTTAAACGGACGGCGGAGTCCAACGGTAACAGGCGCTTAAATTCCGTGTCAAAAGTTTGTGAGACAGTTTCCTGTTGTGGGCAACGGGGCCCGGCAAATACCCGTAGTTAAACGGACGGCAGAGTCCGGCGAAAACAGGCGCTTAAATTCCGTGATAAAAATTTTATTCTATGTTGTTTGACTTTGTGTTTTGTGTTTATGATGTAAAGCACTTTGAAATGCCTTGTAGCTGAAATGTGCTCTACAAATAAAATTTGATTGATTGATTGATTGATTGATTGATTGATTGATTGATTGATTGATTGATTGATTGATTGATTGACAGTGGTGTCTTAGAAATATTTCTATTCACAAAAGACACAAGATGTCAAAACAATAGTTGCTAAGTTATAAAATGGTGGACAAGCTGTTCTAAATAAAAACAATTAGACAGTGTTACACATTTTTGCTTTAAATGTTTGTCTTTATTTGAAACACCAAACCTGCAGTAATTTTACTAAATGCTAACCCTGAGAGGCGTCACTTAAAAAACATCCCATTGTAGCGCATATAGAAGTAAGTGGTGCTGCCATACTAGACAGCAGATAATCATAGATGTCACTTTTATTTTAGTAGAGCAGTTTCTGGTGGCCTTTAGTGTCACTAAAAGAACTTTCAGCTCACTGCATGGCAGCACTGACTGCTAAATGAGCTCACAAGCATCAGGTTTCAGGTGGAGTGCTAATCTGCTCTGGGATTCAGTTCCAGCCAGAACAACCTAAAAGTTTGTGTAGAGGATCCAGACATTTCCCAAGAAAATAAGTCACTGAGATGTTTTTAATGCTGGAAAAGCATATGCATAATTATCCCAGCCAGGGGCTTTTTACACCTTCCAAAGTTGGTAAGTTACATAGTGAACGTTGATCTTGACATGTTTCCGTGTTGACAGCTTTGGGAGAGCTGTGGTTCAGGAGGAAGAGCAGGTATGAGGTTAGGTTACCAACACTGGTTCCACTAACTAAAAGGTTATGTTACATGTAGCTCTAACGTTGATTCCTCTAATGCGATACCAACATGATAGTAACCAGAAGCTAATGCTAAAAACTCTAACTTTGATTAAAATTCAGTTAAGTTCAGTTTTTATTCTTATTCCAAGTGGAAATTTGTTTGCAGCAAGTATCAGAAATACAAAAAACAAAAAACACAGAAAAAAGACATCATCTTCATTCTGTCAGTTCCACACATGTACTAGCAGAAATAACTCATGCCCTAGTGCATTAAGTGTATTGAGCTCTCAAGATAATAAGAATATAAACTATGTATTTCAGAAATCTTAACAGTGCTCTGGGTATTGTGGTCTCAGCCAGGGAGACAAAGCTCAATGGCTGCTGGAATGAAAGACCCCTGACCACGCCGGTTCTGATCTTAGGGATCCTGAAATGGCGATCAGTTGGAAGATCAAACACACGGTGGAGTGGATGTTCAGGAGAATTGAGAATCAGTTTAGTGTTCTCATGCACAGCCCAGGGGAGCTCCTCTTCATGGAAAACTCTGTTGCCGTAGACAGAGAATGAAATTTTCTGAATCTCTAACACTTAAAATAAGTTTCAATCCCAAACAAACTTTTGTTGGACTGGTCAAATTGCAATCATTGTGTTTTCACAAAATATGTAGTCTGCAGGCAGGCTTCAGAGAAGCCACTAAAACGCAGCTCTGCGCTGACCAGCAGAGGGCGCTGTTGCTCCGTCCTAAAAAAAATGTTTCATTATTCTTGGAAAATAAGCCCATTAATGTCTCCCCTATTCCGATTTGTCACCATCTACACACATTTTTTCACATTTTCTCCATCTACAACCAAAATAATAATAATTAATTCATCAAATAAACTTACAGACACTGACTGAAACTCCCAAATGCTCAGAGATTAGGAATCAGGAGGTTAAAATAGCAGAACCCTCATAAAATATTTCATTAAGAATGGAATAAAGTTTAGGAGGTAAACTGAATGAAATGTAAATGTAGATGTAGAACACACCATAAGAGCAGTGAGAGCTTTAAAAGGGTTTTTCTTTCAGTCCCTGGTCTCCAGTTTGTCTCGCTCTCCGCCTCTGGGCTGCTGTTCTCCTGAGGTTGGCCTGAATGACAGCTTCCCAACCATAGGATATATGAAAGGACTAACAAGGTGTCTCAGCGTATTTCTTTTCTTTAGGACGTTATGTCTGTGTTGAGTAAATATTTCCTGTCTCCCTCACATGCTGCAGTCCACATGTTTTACAGGTTGGAGTATGGATTGCCCTTACATTGTGAAAAAAAACAACAAAAAAAACAGCCGAACATCTTTCAGTGCTGAAAAAAATGCCCTTGACATGTAGCCTTTGGCTGAATCAAGAGTGAATCAAGCAATCCCTAAGGTTTTTGCTCCTCTAATAATCCTGTAACCCTAAAGACTCCCTGGGCCCTTCACCTTTTGACCCTTCTGATGACCGCTATCCTGAAATTCATAATATAAAACACATAAATGCCTGTATAAAAATGGACAACTAAAGACATACTATAAATACATGTACTTACTATTTTACAAGACCGAATGTGAGCTGTGGGATCAGAGCTGGGAGGCAGGAACAGTGACAGCCACAGAAATGATCTTTGTTTCACCTGAATCAGCATTTTTTCATAAGGAGCAGTGGGTTCTGACATCATAGTATTGTTGGAAAAATGGATCTTACAAGATCAGAAATGTTAAAACACACATCATACTGAACAACTCTGCTGCATGCTTATTAATGCCTCTTTCTGTTATACTAGCAGCTTTAAGGCACAGATCTAAATTCATTTCACTCATGTTTGTTCTGGACCGACTTTATTAACTGAAGCTCCATCTGAAGTGGACTGGAGAGATGAAACCTCACCAGTGGGGGCGCCAGAGCGTTGAAAATGAGAAAATACTTTTTGTATTTTGGACTCATTACCCAGAGAAACAGAAATAATCTATTTATGCTGTGCTTTAATTGTATCCAAGTGAGGCAGCGTCACAGTAAACTAGGAAGTAATTTCAAAAAGTGATAATTATTATGGTCAGGGACAAAACACCTGCACTGGTCATTGTAAAAGGAATTAATGTCATCAATCTCTGCACAATATTTCCTGCATAGAATCTGTTCTAAAAGTCAGCGCTCAACATTCACTGCAAATAAAACCTGAAGATCCAACTGAAGGTAAACAGAAAACTGTCAAACCTGCAACAAGCGCAGAACAACCCAGAGCCAGGATGGAGAAAAGTTTCAAAGCGCTGCCGTCTCAATGACAAATATTTGCTAAAAGCCCTAAAATTAATTAATTGATTATTAAAGCAGAAAATTCACTGAAAAATAATGATGAAAGGGTCCCAAATGCGCAGTAGAAGAAGCTTGTCGATTTGGATGTATTAATGGATGCTGCTCTCCATTGGATCATTCTAAAACTTATTTAGCCAATAGCATCGTCACAAAATCATGACATGACTAAGGATTCTGAGTAGCAGCAATGGACTTTAGTAGAGCATTGACTGCATCTTCTGTAGAGAAGTCGGTTTATATATATGAAGTCTTGTATAAGACATATGAGTAGAAAACATTGCTTCAGATGATATAGAGCAGGAGAAAGCAGACATAAGGATGGTGAGAGAGAAAGTGGATGTGCGGCTTTCACTGTTCAGTTTTGTGTCATAGCTTGGGGCTGTTGCACTCATCAGAGCTGGTTATTTTTTCCCCTGGCACTCACAAGCAGCATGACTGTCAGAGTGTACTCGAGAGCTGCTTGGTCAGACGGCCTGCGAAGCAAATAAGTTAACCAGAAAAGTGGTGAGGGGAAATTGCTGGAGTGAGGGAAGAAAAAAAAAGTCACAAATCTACAGCACACTCCTGAAGCCTGTGAGATTATTTAAATGTGGAGCAGCAAAGATGAACAAAGTGTTGAATCAGTGGTTGGATTGCATGAACCCTGAAAGCAGACCTTCTCTCCTCTTTGATATAGGCTCATTTAAGCTACATTGACTTGCAGCGCAGTATATCAGATACAATCAGTTCCCCTTAAACTGTACAATAATCTCTTACTGGATCAGTAATAGAGTGTATGTAAGGTTGTGAGTAGAACCTGCACCACATTAGGCCATGTCACTCAGAGTCTACATTTATGCAGAAATGTAGACTCTGGGCACATATACCATAAGATAAACTGAGATAAAAATATAACTTTTAAATAAATGTTTGTGAATATGAATTCTGCAACCAAAATACTTTTCTTTGTATGAAACTGGATTTTGGGGGTTTCCCTTAGCTGATCCCATCATTAACATTAACAGGAAAAATACTACATCACTCTGAGATGAATTTCATTTCAAAGTTGATTTACTGAAATCAGAAGCATTTGTTGATTTTTCAAGAGAGATTCCTGCAAATGTTTTATTAAATCTCTGATTTTACACTTTATAGGTATCTGATGAATAAAATGAATATCGTTCTTCCATTCTATGAACTATTGACATGTCAAAAATTTTGTATTTATTTGCAGAAAATAAGGAATGGTCAAAAATAACAAAAAAGATGCAGTGCTTTCAGACCTCAAACAATGAACCAATCAATTAAATAAATAAATAAATAAATAAATAAATAAATAAATAAATAAAAAAATAAATAAATAAATAAATAAATGTTCCATCTGAAATGTTACATAAAAATAAAATTATTGCTTTTTGCAGGTTTTAGTTGGTTTTTAGTGTTTTTGTGTGTGTGTGTGTGTGTGTGCGTGTGTGTGTGTGGGGGTGTGTGTGTTTGTGTGTGTGTGTGTGTGTGTGTGTGTGTGTGTGTGTGTGTGTGTGTGTGCTAAGGTGGGAAGAGGGATGGGTTGGATTGGGGCAACAGAAGGACTTGCTCCCGGTGCCATATATGGAAGAACCACCACTGATTGTAGGAATCATCTGGAGATCAACCAGAGGAGCTGATTGCAGATTTTCACACTTTAACTTGCTGGGTCCACTGTAACTTATGGTAACACCTTCTAAATCTAAACTGGTCAAAAAAGTTTTATTCTCCAATTGCACTTCCCAAATAAGTTGCAAATAAAAGTGGTCCGATAGAAAGGCCTTTATCAGTTTTTGAAACTCAGAAACATGTCGTTTCTCTCTGAGTTTATTTGCACTGCCTGTGGGACATATCACCAGTATAGAAATCATTATTCTCATTCTGCAGTTCTTCTTTTAATCAGTCAAACTTGTGAATGCCACAAAAACTAATTGCATATCATCAACAGCCTCAGGTACAAATTCATTTGCAGAGCTGCTGTTATCATAATGTGCCTTGGCAATAAGCCTGACACCAGATGCTGTACAGTCCTGCTACTCTGGCTGTAACCCAGCACATTTCTCTTCCATTGCCTTCATTTGAAACGTCCAGTATGCAAGCTGCATGTATGGGTTTTTTGCCAAAGTGCTGCACATGACAGAGAAGGGCTCCAAAAAAGATTCTTTAGCAACATTTCACATGTACATTTATCATATTTTAAGTTCTTGCCAAGCCTTCATCCATTTTTGTCTCTGATTTTGAGGGCCGCTGGTCATTTTTATGATGCTTTTGTTTTATTTATTATTATTGTTATTGTGCCCTCAGAGAAGCGCTCTTGTCCATCAGCTTCAAGATTGCAAATTTAATTGCCGTGGTCAACATGGTAAACTGCAATTTTTCTAAGTAAAGTGTTCCTAAAATTAACCATAATTCAACTTTAACAGCACTCTGCATCCAGTACATTATTTCAGTTCCACAGCTAAAGAGAAGGAAACTGTGATAATTAAGGGTTAGGGTTAATTTTTTAGGGTTAATTTTTTTTTCTTGATCACCTGCACTTAGTTAATTCTAGGCTCATGCAGTTCCAGGTCTGCCTTAATACAGGAGCTGATGTGAGTGTGTCATTGCATATGTGTGTTATTATATGTTATTTGGTGAATGTGAACAATGCACTCAAGCAACAAAGATACGAACATGATTTCCCTGTGAAAGGAAGATGCTTGTGTAGCTGTGAGATGTTTGACATGTTTCTTTCTTTTTTTTTTTATTTCCATTATTTAACCAGTTAAACCCCATTGAGATCTGGATCTCATTTTCAAGAGGGACCTGGGCAGAAATCTGCAATAAACAGCAACCTGGTAACAAAATGCAGCCGGTTCTAAGTGAACATCTGAGCCAGATTAAGATCCAGGTTTTAACTCTGAAAAGTCATTACATGTAATTGACCCATTTCAAATGTGTTTCTTTAGTTTGCATTGTTCATTTTTATTACTTGACTCTTCAGTGCATTGAGAATTGATATTGATATTCATCTAAAACATGAGGGACACACAGAGTTTCATAGATTGTCTCATGACTGCACAAAAATTAACAAATAAACATTTCACTCACAAGATATTAAAAAACTAAGCTGTGCATTAAAGAGCAAGCTCCTGTCTGGTGTTTGGAGGTGTGAAAATACAGGACACCAAAGTTTTATGTTGCCCTTGCTTCAGTAAAGTAATTGCATCTGTAATTCTGCATAGGCTAAAAACTACTTTACTCACACTTAAAGAAGTGGAGGAGTGTGTCTGATAGTTTATGACCTACATTATGCTGTAAATCTGAAGCAGAGCACTGGTGGTGTGGAGCTCCTGAACATGAGACACGTCACGCCCAACATACAGTTAGTCATAAAAGCTGAAATATTTGCTGCAGTTTTACTACAGTATGAGGGAAATCCCCCGTGATTTACTGGGATACAAAAAGACGGTGAAGAAAAAGGCAGCTATCTCTCCTCATCACCTCACAATGTTTAAAGTCCTTCTGCTTAACGACTCCAGATAGAGATGGAAGACGGATAACTGAATGAGTAAAGACACTTCAAATAGAAAAGGGCATTCGGATTACTTTCTATTCTCATTGCTGCCCTACAGTGCCATAAAAAAAGTGTATGAAAATCTGGTTTTGCTTTTGTTCACATTCAGGATTGTCAAGCAATTTGTGATTTTAGATGAAGATGGAATTAGAAAAAAAAGAGAAGTCCTCCTTTATATATATATATATATATATATATATATATATATATATATATATATATAAAAAAAAATTCCCTTCTCACCCACCGCGGGTGGTTGTTATCCTCTGAGCTCGGGTCCTCTACCAGAGGCCTGGGAGCTTGAGGGTCCTGCGCAGTATCTTGGCTGTGCCAAGGACTGCACATTTCTGGACTGAGATGTCTGATGTTGTTCCTGTGATCTGTTGTAGCCACTGCTCCAGTTTGGGGGTGACTGCCCCGAGGGCCCCGATGACCACAGGCACCACTGTGGTTTTCACCTTCCAGGCCCTCTCCAGTTCCTCCCTAAGGCCCTGGTATTTCTCCAGTTTCTCGTGCTCCTTTTTCCTGATGTTGCAATCGCTTGGTATTGCTACATCTACCACAACGGCTTTCCTCTGTTGTTTGTCCACTACGACAATGTCTGGTTGGTTCGCCATTACCATTCTGTCTGTCTGGATCTGGAAGTCCCACAGGATCTTAGCTCTGGCATTCTCCACCACCTTTGGGGGGTGTTTCCCACTGATCTTGGGGTTTCCAGTCCATATTCTGCACAGATGTTTCTGTACACTATGCCTGCCACTTGGTTATGTCGTTCCATGTACGCTTTTCCTGCCAGTATCTTGCACCCTGCTGTTATGTGCTGGACTGTCTCAGGGGCCTCCTTGCACAACCTACACCTTGGGTCTTGTCTGGTGTGGTAGATCTGGGCCTCTATTGCTCTGGTGTTTAGGGCCTGTTCCTGGGCGGCCATGATGAGGGCCTCTGTGCTGTCCTTGAGTCCAGCTTTTTTCCAGCCATTGGTAGGATTTACTGATATCAGCCACTTGGGTTATTTGCTTGTGGTACATCCCATGTAGGGGCTTGTCCTCCCATGATGGTATCTCTGGCACCTCAACCTCCGTTCCCTGTTGTCTGAGACATTCACTGAGCACATTGTCTGTTGAGGCTTTGTCCCTGATGTATTTATGGATCTTAGTTGTTTCGTCCTGGACAGTGGTGCTCACACTCACTAGTCCTCTGCCTCCTTCCTTGCGGCTCGTGTACAGTCTCAGGGTGCTGGATTTGGGATGGAACCCTCCATGCATTGTTAGTAGCTTTCTAGTCTTAATATCTGTGGCTTTTATCTCCTCCTTTGGCCAGCTAATTATTCCAGCAGGGTATCTGATTACTGGCAGGGCGTAGCTGTTTATCGCACGGATTTTTGTTCTTGCCATTGAGCTGGCTTCTCAGGACTTGCCTTATTCGCTGGAGGTATTTAGCTGTGGCTCCTTTCCTTGTGACCTCATCGAGGTTGCCATTTGCTTGTGGTATACCTAGGTACTTGTAATTGTCCTCTATGTCTGCTATTGTTCCTTCTGGGAGTGAGACCCCTTCTGTGCGGATCACCTTCCCCCCTCTTTGTTATCAGCCGACCACACTTCTCTAGTCGAATGACATCCCAATGTCCGTGCTGTAGATCCTGGTGGTATGGATCAGTGAGTCGATGTCTCGCTCACTCTTGGCGTACAGCTTGATGTCATCCATGTAGAGAAGGTGGCTGATGTTGGCCCCATTTTTGAGTCGGTATCCGTAGCCAGTCTTGTTGATAATTTGGCTGAGGGGGTTCAGGCCTATGCAGAACAGTAGCGGGGACAGAGCATCTCCTTGGTATATGCCACATTTGATGGACACTTCTGCAAGTGGTTTGCAGTTGGCTTCAAGGGTGGTTTTCCATAGCCTCATCGAATTTGCAATGAAGGCTCTCAGAGTCCTGTTGATGTTATACATCTCTAAGCATACATCATATATATATATATATATATATATATATATATATATATATATATATATATATATATATAGAGAGAGAGAGAGAGGGCGGGGGTTCGAATCCAGTCTGGGTCCTTAGGCAAGACCCTTCAAGCTACTGCCTACCTCATACCATGAGAGACACTAAGTTGCGTAACATGCCGGCTCAGACGTCGCCCGGCCAAACAAGGTCTGCGTCAGGTGTTGGGGAACCAGAGCACCTTGATGACAAATGGGCTACTGGAACAAGACGGAAATGGGCGAGAGATGAAAATGTGGATCTGTTGGAATGCTACTACTCAAGTAACCCTAGTCAGAGAGGTTACATGCAAAGACTGGGGAAGGAATGGTTACTTCGACATCCCCAGTCAACACTAAGCGCTAAACAACTAGTAGCTCAGTGTTCCAACATCCGCAAATGGCAACTGCTATCACAACTTGAGATTGACGAGATACAACACAAATGCTACGGCAAATGGGAGGAACCGGGATGTCAGAACTGTGGGGACTTAACTACAAGTCCCCACCCAGTGAGGGGATACACGGCCCCAGTGAGCGAATCAGAGCTGAGCAGAGACAGCTGCTGACCTGAGAGAGAGAATCATGACCCGAATGACAACCAGGCCTCCCAGGCGCCAATTACAACGGCTGAGTGAAGTACCATCAGAAAGTCTCATTGAGAATGTGAATGCAGCATTGAGAACGATCCCTACCAATACCATAACAGAAACCAATGAGCTGATCTACAACTCAGCATCAGTGATCCTTGAGATACTTGGCTATAAGAGCAACCATGAGACCCAATACCCACCATGGAAAAGACGGTTAGAGGCTAAAATCAAGGTAACAAGGAGGGAAGTGAGCCAACTGTCAGAGCTCCACAAGGGTACAATGAAAAGACCAATACCCAGAAAGTACAGAAAGATGCCCATACCTGAAGCACTCGAAACTGCCAAACAGAGGCTCCAAGCCTTGGCCAGCCGCCTAAAGAGATACACAAGGGAGAATGAGTCCAGAAGGATTAATCGGCTCTTCTCCACTCAACCAGCTAAGGTGTACTCTCAATGGCAGGGTAATAATAAGGGTAATAATAACAGAGCAGACCCACCAAGGCTGGAGACGGAACAATACTGGAAAGGCATATGGGAGAGGGAGGCGTCCCACAACAGCAATGCACAGTGGTTGATCTCTCTACGAGAGGACCATAGCAACCTCCCTGAGCAAGCCCGGGTTACCATCACTGTGACAGATGTCCAAGAAAGAGTCTCAGGTATGAAAAACTGGACAGCACCAGGGCCTGACATGATCCATGCCTACTGGCTAAAGAAACTCACTGCCCTCCATGAGCGACACACAGGCCAAATGAACCAGCTGCTACAAAGTGGGACTCACCCTGAATGGTTAACTGAAGGGTGGACAATCCTAATCCAGAAGGATCCATCAAAGGGTCCAGACCCACCCAACTACCAACCAATAACCTGCCTCTCCACAACCTGGAAGCTCATGTCAGGCATCATAGCGGCCAAGATAAGCAAACACATGGATAAACACATGAGCATGGCACAGAAAGGTATCGGTGTAAATAGCAGAGGAGCCAAACACCAACTCCTCATAGACCGCACAGTTGCCCGAGACTGCAAAACCCGACACACCAACCTGTGCATGGCTTGGATTGATTACAAGAAAGCCTATGACTCAATGCCGCATACTTGGATCATTGAATGCTTAGAGATGTATAACATCAACAGGACTCTGAGAGCCTTCATTGTAAATTCGATGAGGCTGTGGAAAACCACCCTTGAAGCCAACTGCAAACCACTTGCACAAGTGTCCATCAAATGTGGCATATACCAAGGAGATGCTCTGTCCCCGCTGCTGTTCTGCATAGGCCTGAACCCCCTCAGCCAAATTATCAACAAGACTGGCTACGGATACCGACTCAAAAATGGGGCCAACATCAGTCACCTTCTCTACATGGATGACATCAAGCTGTACGCCAAGAGTGAGCAAGACATCGAGTCACTGATCCATACCACCAGGATCTACAGCATGGACATTGGGATGTCATTCGGACTAGAGAAGTGTGGTCGGCTGATAACAAAGAGGGGGAAGGTGATCCGCACAGAAGGGGTCTCACTCCCAGAAGGAACAATAGCAGACATAGAGGACAGTTACAAGTACCTAGGTATACCACAAGCAAATGGCAACCTCGATGAGGTCACAAGGAAAGGAGCCACAGCTAAATACCTCCAGCGAATAAGGCAAGTCCTGAGAAGCCAGCTCAATGGCAAGAACAAAATCCGTGCGATAAACAGCTACGCCCTGCCAGTAATCAGATACCCTGCTGGAATAATTAGCTGGCCAAAGGAGGAGATAAAAGCCACAGATATTAAGACTAGAAAGCTACTAACAATGGATGGAGGGTTCCATCCCAAATCCAGCACCCTGAGACTGTACACGAGCCGCAAGGAAGGAGGCAGAGGACTAGTGAGTGTGAGCACCACTGTCCAGGACGACACAACTAAGATCCATAAATACATCAGGGACAAAGCCTCAACAGACAATGTGCTCAGTGAATGTTTCAGACAACAGGGAACGGAGGTTGAGGTGCCAGAGATACCATCATGGGAGGACAAGCCCCTACATGGGATGTACCACCAGCAAATAACCCAAGTGGCTGATATCAGTAAATCCTACCAATGGCTGGAAAAAGCTGGACTCAAGGACAGCACAGAGGCCCTCATCCTGGCCGCCCAGGAGCAGGCCCTAAACACCAGAGCAATAGAGGCCCAGATCTACCACACCAGACAAGACCCAAGGTGTAGGTTGTGCAAGGAGGCCCCTGAGACAGTCCAGTACATAATAGCAGGGTGCAAGATACTGGCAGGAAAAGCGTACATTGAACGACATAACCAAGTGGCAGGCATAGTGTACAGAAACATCTGTGCAGAATATGGACTGGAAACCCTGAGATCAAAGTGGGAAACACCCCCAAAGGTGATGGAGAACGCCAGAGCTAAGATCCTGTGGGACTTCCAGATCCAGACAGACAGAATGGTAATGGCGAACCAACCAGACATTGTCGTAGTGGACAAAAAACAGAGGAAAGCCGTTGTGGTAGATGTAGCAATACCAAGCGATTGCAACATCAGGAAAAAGGAGCACGAGAAACTGGAGAAATACCAATCAATCAATCAATCAAATTTTATTTGTATAGCACATTTCAGCTACAAGGCATTTCAAAGTGCTTTACATCATAAACACAAAATACAACATAGAATAAAATGAAATAAAATACCAAAAAAAACCAAAAAAAACACGGAATTTAAGTGCCTGTTACCGCCGGACTCCGCCGTCCGTTTAACCACGGGTATTCGCCGGGCCCCGTTGCCCACAACAGGAAAAGGTCTCAACCTAAAACTTACATACTTATCCACAAATGCAAATCCAAATACAAATCCATACATATTACATTTCAAATACAATTCTAAACAGGTGTGTTTTTAGTTGAGATTTAAAGGAAGTCAGGGTTTCTGCTGTTTTACAGTTTTCTGGAAGTTTGTTCCAAATTTTTGGTCCATAGATGCTGAAAGCTGCTTCTCCTCTTTTGGTTCTGGTTCTGGGGATGCAGAGCAGACCAGAACCAGAAGACCTGAGAGGTCTGGCAGGTTGATACAACAACAGCAGATCTTTAATGTATTGTGGTGCTAAACCGTTCAGTGATTTATAAACTAACAACAGTATTTTAAAATCTATTCTTTGAGCTACAGGGAGCCAGTGGAGGGACTTTAAAACTGGTGTTATGTGCTCTATCTTCCTGGTTCTAGGAAGAATGCGAGCAGCAGCGTTTTGGATCAACTGCAGCTGTTTGATTGATTTGTTGGACAGGCCTGTGAAGACGCTGTTACAATAATCAATGCGACTAAAGATAAAGGCATGGATGAGTTTCTCTAGATCTGGCTGAGACATCAGTCCTCTAATCCTGGAGATGTTCTTCAGGTGATAGAAGGCCGATTTTGTTACTGTCTTTATGTGGCTCTGGAGGTTCAAGTCCGAGTCCATCACTACTCCCAGATTTCGGGCCTGATCGCTAGTTTTTAGTTGTAATAACTGAAGCTGTGCATTGACTCTAGATCGTTCCTCTTTAGGTCCAAAAATAATTACTTCAGTTTTGTTTTTGTTCAGTTGGAGAAAGTTTTGGCACATCCACACATTTATCTGTTCTAAGCATTTATTCAGTGATTGGATGGGTTCAGAGTCACCTGGTGACATCGTAATGTAGAGCTGTGTGTCATCCGCATAGTTATGGTAGCTAATATTATTTAGGGCCTTAGGGAGGAACTGGAGAGGGCCTGGAAGGTGAAGACCACAGTGGTGCCTGTGGTCATCGGGGCCCTCGGGGCAGTCACCCCCAAACTGGAGCAGTGGCTACAACAGATCCCAGGAACAACATCAGACATCTCAGTCCAGAAATGTGCAGTCCTTGGCACAGCCAAGATACTGCGCAGGACCCTCAAGCTCCCAGGCCTCTGATAGAGGACCCGAGCTCAGAGGATAAGAACCACCCGCGGTGGGTGAGAAGGGAATTTTATATATATATATATATATATATATATATATATATATATATATATATATATATATATATATATATATGTAAGTAAAATAAATCCATGAAGTTACGAATTCAACAACAGAACCTTAGTTTAATTTCACTCGATAAAGCAGGCCTGATGACTGTCAGACATGTACTGTATGCAAAACCTAAGAAACTATTTAAATAAAACAGTAAAGGACAGATGTTCATAGTTTATCTGCTAAGTAATTCTAACTAAGATCCACATGCTGGTGGAGCTCAGAGGGCAAATGGAGCTGGAATGGCAACCTGTCCGATTGCCCCGGGGTGGCTGTGGCTACAATCTAGTAGCTTGTCCTCATCAGCATGGGAATGTGTGTGTGAACGGGAATGACTGATTTCATCGTGAAACATCTTTGAGTGTCCTACTAAAGCATGAATTCATTTCATAAGTAGGTCATGACCATCATTCACCAATGAAGAGTGGTCCATTTAGGGTGTGTTTGTAACTTTGTTCATTTTACAACACTGAAAGGTTGGTGTTATCGATAAATTCCTGATTCTCATTAAGCAAATGAACTAGTAAAGTCTCAAAACATGTAAATAAAGTGGGAAATATGTGGCATTATTTTAGTTGCTTACATGTGCGATGGTCTGAGAGAAAATGTAGAAAGGTAAAGCGGCTAGGAGTTCAGTTTGTCTTGTCACTCAAAAACAAAATGGCATCCATGTGATGTGCAGTAACCAAGAAGCCCACCTTTACTACAACACCATGAAGATCCTGAATTCAATACTTTGAGAACTAACAAAAGTGATTGTTTTTGAAAGTGTTTTACTGACACTGCTTCTCAGAAAAAGCTCACACACCTTCTTAACTTAACAGGATAGTCTAGGGCTGCCTTGCTGTTTCAGAACCCAGACAACTGTTTCTAATAGATGGACTCATGAACTCTGTTTTTTCTGCTTAGTGTGACTTCAGGAAGCCAGTAAATGCTTGAAAACCACTTCAATACGGCTGAACCAAAACAATTCCACAAAGAGCTGTGAGCCTAATCTCTTCCAAAGTTATGTGAAACCCTGATTGCTAATTACTGCAAATGCTTGGTGGCAACAAGAGTACCAGACTGTTAAGAGTACCAACATCATACTTGTTGGTTTTAACCTCCGATTGTCAGGTGTTAGAGCTAGGCTTGGTGGGAATCTTTTTCTTTTCCACCAGATGGAGACAGAAGTTGGCAGTCATTGGAGGGTGGATCCTGCGCACCTGTGCATAATCGGCATCATCACCACCAGCATAAGAAGAGTGGGCGGCCGGTTCTCCAGTGCTTGAGTGTTGACCTCCATTGGTACTCTGAGCCCCCACTGAACCTGGTGTCTGTGGATTTTTTGTGCGAGTTTCAAGCAAGCCTGAAATTATTTCTGATTTTTCTCCTCACAGAGCTCCTCCTGTGGATCTGTGGAGAAGCACTCCCTGAGACTTTCAAGTCTGATTCAAGTACCGCCGAGACTGGCCGAGACCCGCTCTCCACCTGCCCGCCCTCCAACGACAAATCCATCGGCCACCGACCATCGGATCCCGACTGGACCCCTCCGCCAGCTAGTACCCCTCTTCCCAGTGGGGACTTCATACTCCACCAGTAAGCCCGTTCCTGAACCCTGCTGGTTTATCTTTTCCTTACACTTACCCCATCTCTCCCTGTATTTAGCGCTGAGACGACCCTCACCCTATGCGCCCCACCTGAGACACATCACAGACTTTTTTTTTCGTTCCAATAAACTTTATTCATTTGACTATTTGCATCTCCTTGTTTGTGCGTCTGCATGTGGGTCAAGCGTGTAGCTTCAACCATGACACCGATAACAGGATACCACATATTGTCAATAAGATATCCGGCTAATGGCAAGCCAGGCAAGATGAAGGAGCAATGAAAGCATAATGCTCCACAGCTTGCTCTGTAGTGGACCTGGAGAATACAGTCTGAATCAGGATCAGAAATATGTGGAGAAATCTGTGGAAATTATATGGAGTAGAAAGAGTCCTGGACCCTAAAGTCAGTGAAGTTTGTTGCCCAACAGCAGTCAAGAGGCACTTCTTGACATCCTCAGAGCTCAAAGGGGAAAAAAAGGCAGTTTGGATTTTTTTGTGAAAAAATCCAAACTGAAGAGCTGTCTACCAAAACAAACCTAGTGGTACCTAATGCCATTTCTGTCATACAGCATGTCTAAGAAGGAAGCATGAAGTACTATCTCATAAAAAAAACAAACAAATAAAAAAGCCCTGCACCTGCAGCTGGCATTTGTGATGAAGAGTAACATGGAAGATCAGTCAACGCTCATGGTTCCCTCAGTGCAGGCCTGAAGTTTCCCACTGTCCTGACATTCTGGAGAAACCTTCAGTGGAAGAGTTTGAAGCTACATAGACAGAATAAAGACCCAGCCTGGGATTATTGTCCCTTCAGTTGGCCAGTGAAGTCCAGCAGAGATGACTGCAGCTGCACAGTGAGCCACAGCCAGACAAAAATATTACTCTCCTGAATCAATCTGTGTCAGTAACTAGCATTGGCTAGAGCAGCAGCACAATAGGAGCTGTTTCTAAAATTCATAAGAGAAACCCTGACACATGCTGACTCATGCTCAACCGACGGACAGTCCGTCGGTTCAGAAGGCCTAGAGTCAGACAGAGTCTAGAGAAGTTGTAATGGAGCACATCATCTGAGCGTCAATCAAACTGTTTGATTGTTCTGTGTCAGCTGATGTGTCTGAAGCTAAACTGAGCCAAAGTGAACCAAGCCGAAGTAAATACCTGCAGCCTTGTTTTACTGAGAGAGAAGGGGCTGGAGTTGAGAACTTCCAAACAGAACGACCAGACATCCTGCACTGTGGAGCTGCTGATAATCCACTGATGTGGTTCCAAGTTTAAGGTGATGTTAATTTTTCCCTTGGTGCTTCTTCAGTGGCTTGTAAAAGTAGTCATACCCCTAATATACTGCTTCGGAGTTTAATGTGAAATTCTGTGTTATTTTATGAACAGAGTGGTATACCATTGTGAAGTGGAAAGACAATTATACATAATTCAAAACATTTTTTACAAATAAAAAAATAAAAAGAGCTATATGCAGATCATGAATAAATTAAACTTGTCTAATTCGTTCAGGTGACTTCAGTTCAGGCAGAGAAAAACTTTTGATTTTATTATGGCTCCATTTAATTTCATTTTCCATGGGCTCTCAAGATTTATTTTATCAGCATGAGTTAATTCACATCATCTAATTATTTGAAGCTACTGCAGCCGAAGTCTTTACAAATTCAAAATATCAATTTACTCGGAACACATGCGTTTTTTATTTGATGATAGCAACAAACCAAATGAATCTATGTTGTGTTTTCTACATTTTACTGGGTCTGATCATTTATGTGTAATCCATGTTATTTTAGCGAACATGATTATCGCTTTTAGTACATTGCCAATAGGTGGCAGGTAATGGCTTCAGTAGTCTAAAGCTACAGTGATATACTACAGAATATGAGCGAGAGTAACCAGAAGAAGAAGCAAAAAAAGTTTGTGGTCACTTTATTGATAAAAATCAGTTTTCTTTTCAATATTTTTCAAGAATTAGTTTTCATCTCTGGTTAATTTTTGATTCTTGTGTATCGGGATCTGGGAGAAGTTGTTTTTTGAGATCTAAGTTCTTTCTTTTTCTTTGCTACGAATCTCCGGTTGTTTTTTTGTGTCGAGAGACAACACATAAAGAACGGCGAGCCAGGATCCACAAGATCGGATTCACATTGTGTCCACTTTGATGCCAAAGAAGAACCTTCTTCTGTTCCACTAGATCGGTGGGATTGCACATATTCACACTACCCGGGTAGCTACAACATAACATTCAGATCTGAAAACTGAAATGAACTGGAAACAAATCAAAGGAAAAGAAACTCTTGAACTTGACTGACTTGACTTGGGACTCCTAGAGGAAAACATTGACTATTTTGTTCTGTTTGTGTTATGGTCAAAATGTGTATTAAATATGTGTTTTGTCCAACCCTTCCTTTCACTTGCTCCTCCTGAGATGAACCTAGTTTCTGATAGGCTAATTGATCATAAAGATTCATAGTCACTGATTCCTTTGTCGCACGTGACTTACCAGGTTAGTAGACCTTACATATGATAAGCAATTTTTCCTTTTATGCAGATAGTGATGTCACTGTCATGCATTTGCACTCTGACCTCTGCCCTTCCCTTTTCCTCAGTTTGTCCGTTTCCCTCCTGTGGGATGGGATGATGTCATGTCTCAGTGCCCTTCCCCTCCCATGGGACCACAACCAATCAGCCAGAGTGCTGTCCTCTCACTGAACCTCTTAACTCTTTATCCCATCCCTCAGACTCCTGACCTGTCACTTTACCATTATCTCCCTGGGGACATCTACCGCTGATATGTGGAGGCATGGAGCTAATTTACATACAGGAAGCCACAGTGTGTCTCTTTGTGCTCTAGTTGTCAGTCTGTATTTCAGGATGCTAACAGTGATACTAGGGAGCACAAATTCAGCAATGCAATAGATTTCTGTAGTCACACGGTGAGGTTAAAGGTCACACACTAGACACTTCATGCAGCTGTTACGGCATGACAGGAACGGACACACAGGTTCAGTTTCACCAACCCTGAGTGAATTCACTTCTGCACATTTAAAAGCCTATTAATCATATCACTAGTAGGCATACCCACCGACACATAAACATAATAAATATGAGCTTGTTGAGTGTGTTAAAAGCATTAAAAGGTAATGATACCGAGGGACAAAGCTTCTCCATAAATGACACCTGCTCACACATTTAACAACAGGCCCTGTAAAAATGGAGGGAGCAGAAATCTACTGGGAGCAACAGGAAGTGATGGAACCAGTCTAATTATGACATAAAACCAGTGGAAGCTTATTGTTATCATCTGGAAATCATGAACATAAGTAACGAAAGGCATTATTGTGCGTAAGGAAGATTAAAGCTCCATGTAGTTCAAAATACTTTACAGGATTCTACATGGAGCTCACAAAGCAGGTAAACAAAAAATGAAATATCACTTAAAATTTTATGAAAATAAATAAAATGAGGTAACAGACCAAAAAACACAAGGTGTTTGTGATACGAATAAATCTATGCAAAAAAAGCGCTATATAATGCTTCTTTTTACAGAGTGACATTCTACGTACGTTGTTCATGGAAAATGTAACAGTTATGAATAAAAGTAGTGGTGGGACTAGAATAAAATATTTAATCAAGTCATTACAGGGTCTGTAATTAATTAGCCACATTTCAACCTAGAGAGACTTACACAAAGAAAAAAACTGCGATTAAGAGTTTTATTTGACATGAATGAAATAAATGGTGCTTGGATGAGCAGCTTAGGATGAGGATTAGAGACGTCTTCTCCCCGGGGAGGATACTGGAGGAGAAGTGGAGACAAGACAGGAAGAGGGTGGAACTAGAGAGGATCAATGGATGGAGGGCTGCTGGGTGATTGGCTGTGATGAGGTGTGGTCTGATTGGTTGTGATGAGGTGTGGTCTGATTGGTTGTGATGAGGTGTGGTCTGATTGGCTGTGATGAGGTGTGGTCTGATTGGCTGTGATGAGGTGTGGTCTGATTGGTTGTGATGAGGTGTGGTCTGATTGGCTGTGATGAGGTGTGGTCTGATTGGCTGTGATGAGGTGTGGTCTGATTGGCTGTGATGAGGTGTGGTCTGATTGGTTGTGATGAGGTGTGGTCTGATGCTGATAGGCTGCAGTGGAAGCACATGACACAGTGATTGGATGATGGAAGTGAGTCTGAAGAGAGTCTTCTGTTTTGAATTTACTCACAATGACTCACATTTTTATTAAACTATATATCAGCAAAATAAGCAACAGCTTAATTCATAAATCCCATTCAATCCTACATTATGGAATAAAAACATATATGATATCAACAACAAATATATTTATCGTTTTTAATGTGTTATTTAGATTGCATGTTGGTATATGTTTAGCATTGAGATTGTATTTTAGACTTGAATATTTTCTCTGATGCTCCTTTTAGCACAACTTGAACACAACAGCAGACTTTCCCAGCATCCAATAGGATTGTGTTTTGAAGCAGAAATTAACCCCAGTGCACCAAGAGAAGTGGCTTTGTCACCCATTACTGTTCTCTCAGATGTCACTTGTGTACCAGAAATGTACCAGCAGGGACTGACATAATGCTGCCATTAGCTTATTGTTCTTCTCCTGCTATTAACATTTTCTTTCATGAACATTGAAAATAATCCTATATCAGTCCTTCTGTTTCTCCTTCTGTCTCTGTTCTGTCTTCTCTAACCTCCAGTCAGTCGTCATAGATGATTACTTGTACTGAGCCAGGTTCTGGTTCTGCTGGAGGTTTTTTACTGTTTTAGGGTTAGGTTTAGGTTTTCCTCTCCACTATCGCTACATGCATGCTTGGTATCAGGGACTGGTGTAAAGTCAAGTGCTACATGCTGGTCCAGGAGGAGTAAATGCTGCAACTCAATCCAATCTGCTGGGATTCCATAAACAGAAACTTTTTTATCTACTTTGAATAATTAATTGAGCATACTGTACAGTTTGATAACTGGGATCAATTGGAATGTTTCGTAGTGAATTAAAATGATTAGTTTGTAAAGTGCCTTGAGATAAGATTTATTGTGAATTGCCGCCATATGATCAAACTGAGTTGAATTGGCCAAACAAGTAAAAGTGAAAACAACAATATTTTTAGTTGCTTCCCTCCACTAATCACCTTTATTTTATAGCAAATAAAGGTGATTTTTTTGCTATACAAGTGTTTTTTGTTGTGAAAAACACTTGTAACTCTTTGAGAACCGAAGGCTCCATGTGGTATTGCACAGCCTGGTTTCCAGGTGAAAATAACAGACCTCCATGAAAGAAGACCACAGGCATTCCTCCTCAGGCGACTGTGTGCATGAAAATCCACTTCCATAGCTAACTGCTTACAGCTTGTTAGGACTCATCTAAAAATAAAATATATCTACCAGCACAAAATATGCTAAGAAGCTAAAATGAAGACAGCTATCTCTTCTCTCTGAGGCTGTAATATTAAGGGCCATTCTGTCTGTGAAAGCCACTGATATGTAAGTCATCACTTTTTGTCTGAGAGAGCGTTTATTTGTGAGAGTGGGTAGTGATAGAATATCAGCCACAAACCACAGCGGCGAGGTTAGCAGCTGAATGTGCTGGAAGAAAGACTTATACTGTAGATAATGTGAATAGCAAATTGCTTCTCTGATCCAAGCTTTCCTATCTGCCATCTGTCTTCTTTCCATTCACGTAAGAAAGGCTATCATGTCGCCGAAACTCTCAGCCAGTGTTCCCCTCTCTCTTTCAATTTTCTTGCTGTCATCTCTCCAGGATACTTGGTGTGTTTCATGTTTTTTTTGTAGCCTGACTGAAGCTCAATTCAAACCCTGCTGCCTTAAAATGACGTCGCTTTAAAGGCTATACATTTAACTGGAGGCTTTTCTAAAATTCTGGTGCCGATGTACAGAAACAGGTACAATCTGTATTTCTTATTCTCTACACAAGAAGTTTAATTGTTTTTATTCACCCACAAACTCATACATTAAGTATAGACTACAACACTCAATCCTGGAAATTCACCATGTTTTCAACACTGGCTCAGAGAAATGAAATCAGTTATCCAAGTGGAACGGATTCATTTGGAAGAGCTGGACTACCATCAAAAACATGGAGACCCTTCCTGGCTCAATGCCAAATCATCACACAATCTGGTTAATAGTGATAACATAAGCTGATATGTCACTTTATAAGTTTGTGATATCAAAGTCCAGGTTCACATGTTGCCTTTGTTTGTTTTTTTTTTCCTTTCTGTCAATCAGTATTGTGATATTTTATTTAAATTCTAAAACATAAAAAGTTAGTAAATAACAAGTAGAACATTTCTGAAGAAATTTAAACAGGGCCTGTCAAAGTGTGCCTGTTGGTTGGAACACAGTGTTCTGATGCTAACAATTAGCACCAGTATTAAAGTAAGCTACAATGTACTCAACAGAATGTGGAGAGACAAACATGTTGAGCAACATGGACTTTCTTCAGTCAGTATGTTAAAATTAGCATATAAAGTAAAATTAACCAAAATGCTAAAGGTATCCTAAATGCTGCCAGGGGCATGTGGGGCACATCTGGCATGTTGTCTTACATTGACGTCCTCCATTGAGTGTGCTAAACATGGCTAATAAATAAACAAAATAGCTAAAAAACGTATTTTAGGGAAAAAGCTACTGCTAATGTTAAATTACTGCCTTCGGATTTTTACTTTTCCAAAAGTAAAAATCAGATGTTTACTTTATGGCACTTGGTTACCAGAAAATGTGCTCACCTATTAACAACAAATATTGTTATTGTTCAAAAACATGAGATTTCTTCTGCTCTTTTGAAATACTACATGCCTTATGCTAGTCAAAAAGAATTGTGCAATTAGTGAATTTGGCAAGTGAATTTTTTTTTCTTTTGTCAATGAATATATTACAAAACAGACATTCAATGCAAATGAAAAAAATCTGATTTATACTTTGTGGCAGTTCATTACCAGAAAAGGTGCTCATTTCTTAGCAACAGATTAACAACAAATATTCTTATTATTAATAAAAACAATATTTTTTAAATCATATATATATATATATATATATATATATATATATATATATATATATATATACATATTACATACATTTTATACATGGCATCTCTGTAGTTCTAACTGGAAGATCTGTCCTCCTCTGTAGGAAAATGTGTTTCACCATCTCTGTAGTTCTCTACATCTCTGTCCTCCTCAGTGTTCTGTTGCTATGGTACTTAATCCTTCCTGGAAACTGTTATGAGTTAGTGAGACACAGAGGGGGAGACAAAATTCCCAAAAAGTGTCAGAATTTGTTTTGATTTGAATTTAGCTTGTCTTTCGCTAATTACTCGAAATGCCAACAGAAGTAATAGCCCGCATGCTGAGAACCAACCGCGTCTCCACAATGATATATATATTGTGGAGGTGATCATTGGTGAAAGGAAGTGGCAGTTATTTTGAGGTGAAGAGTAATAGATGTCTTCCATGCATTGCTATGGCAAAAAACAAAAGGATAGGCTACAGTTCTCATCTACTTTGACACCTGCTGTTTTAAAGCAGCATCACTAAAAATCCTCTGGACTCGTTTGTGGGCAGACCCATTTTCCTGCTGTACGCCTTCACCCATCAACAAGCTTTTCCTGAGATCTGTGGTAATTTACTATTAGAAGCTCAGATGATAAACATTTTGTTCACACCTTCTCTCAAGAGAAACAAAACCAGCAATTTGCTAATTAATGTTACGCTTATGCTGTGATTAATTCCCGTCAGTTACTTTTATATAGTGCAGCAGCTTTACTCCCGGGCCCGTATGTTTGGTATCGGTTCCCCTATAGCTCACGGCAGAAATATGGAAACAACTTCAAACTGATTTTCTCCCTCCAAAATTGGATGAAATAGCTACATTTACCCTCCTTCTGCCCTCACCATTAAGTTTGTCTTCTGCATGACTGGAGAAATGAACTGACTGCAGCAAAAAGATCCAATGTCCTGATCTTCTGCACTGTGTATTAATTTGCTTAGTTACTTTTAAATTGGTCCAACATTTAGATAAGATTTTATTATTTAAATGACACAAGATATTTAAATAATATCTTGAATCACAAGATATTTTTCACATTATCGTCAACAAATCCAGCTAAGCTCAGAGGAAGAGTTTCTATAACCACCTGTCACAACCTGATCACTACTCTGGAAACACATGTTGGTTGAGTCAATCAGGTAAGAGTAGCACTACTTCAGTATTTTACTCAAATAAAAATAGCTGTTCAAGAAATGACTTGTGTAGAAGTAACAAGGTATTGGGGGAAAACAGACAAAATGTAAAATTATGTGCTGGTTCTTGTACTTTGAATAATGAAATAATAATAGTAATAATAAATAGTTATGCACAGCATCAAAAAACTAATTGGAGCAGAAGAAGGTAATCTCATGATAATATTTATAGTATGTGACACAACAGGCTCGGGATGGAATACCAGAAAAAATGAAGTTTGTTTAAAAAGTAGAAAATCTCACCACACACCTGTGTGTTAAACATGTTTATTCTTCATTTGCTGAAGGTATGGGTAGAGTGGTCAGGGATTGCACTCAATGAAGAGTAGCAGTATGATAACTTGATCATAGTAAACCAAAGACCAAATGGTTTACTATTTGAACATTTGTACACTAATTTTCTTGCTCCAGTCTCAAAATAATGGCTGACAGAAGCAGAGATGCTTCATTTATGCTTCAGAATTAAGTCAGAACAGCAGACATCTGAGGGAAACATTTCAGCTCTGCTTAAGAATTAATGGTGCTTGTTCTTGTAGCTTAAAGTCATATCATACTCTGTTAGACCAGAAAATTCTGTTTTTTTCTCTCTCCCTGCTGCTGTTGGCTATTTGAGGTGCTCATTGGAACTTTGTGCTGAATGAACTTGGCAGGATGACAGCCTTGGACTGGACCATTATTCTGGACTTCTCCAGAAGGGACAGATTGCTTTTTTGCCCCTTTATCAAACACATGATCAGAACCCATTTTGTCTCTTTTGCATAATACTGTGGATTTTGTGCCAATGTGTTTTTGCTCTTCATACTAGTTTATGGAATTGAACAGTTCACATTGATAATCAACACCATGTTCCAAATTATTATGCAAATTGGATTCAAGTGTCATAAAGATAAATATTTTTGGTGTGCTACTAAATTTATAGATGGTATTGTGTGTCAGGGCTCTTTGAATCACTATAATTAATTTCAGAGCTGGTTGATTAGTTTGTCTGATGAGCTCAATTAAAGGAAATCTAATTAAGAAGGATGTTCCACATTATTAAGCAGGCCACAGGTTTCAAGCAATATGGAAAGAGAAAGGATCTCTGCTGATCAAAATCATCAGATAGTGTAGTGCCGAATGACAAGATATGAAAACATTAGATATTTAATGAAAACTGAAGTGTCATGGTACTGTGAAGAGATTTGTGGCTGATTCAGAACAAGATGGATTTGTACAGATAAAGGCATAATTAATGAGGAAGGTTTCTGTTAGACAAATTCATGGGATTAAGAGAGCAGCTGCTAAAATTCCCTTACAAAGCAGCAAACAGTTATTTGAAGCTGCTGGTGCCTCTGGAGCCTGAAGGTGGAGGATCCTCCAGAGGCTTGTGGTGGATGAAGCTGCTAACCAGCTCACAAGCAGAAACGGTGGCAGTGGGCCCAGCTGGACATGAAGATTCACTTTCAAACAGACTTGTTCACTGATGACTGCTGTACAACCCTTCAGTAGCAAAATCATCTTCATGCATGACAATACACCATCTCATGCTGCAAGGAATATCACTGTATCATTGGCTGCTAAGGGCATAAAAGGGGAGAAACTCATGGTGTGGCAGAAGATCTGAGGGTGGGACACAGTTTATCTCAAACAGCAGCTCTGGGAAGATATTCTGACATCCTGCAAAGAAATTCAAGCAGAAACTTTCCACAAACTCACAAGTTCAATGGATGCAAGAATTGTGCAGGTGATATCAAAGAAGGGACCCTATGTTACCATGTAACTTTGTCTGTTAAGATGTTTTTTTTATTGAAATAGCTTTTGATTTTAGTAAATGTGACCACTTAATGCTGCACATTCAAAGAATGACCATTTGCAT
This sequence comes from Poeciliopsis gracilis, assembly GCA_911649635.1. NCBI lineage: Eukaryota > Metazoa > Chordata > Actinopteri > Cyprinodontiformes > Poeciliidae > Poeciliopsis > Poeciliopsis gracilis. The sequence continues at coordinate 41,004 of CAJVRI010001164.1, forward strand.
CCATCCATCCATCCATCCATTTTCCGTCACCCTTCTCCCTAACGGGGTTGGGAGGTGCTGGTGCCTATCTCCAGCTGCGTTCCGGGCGAGAGGCGGGGTCACCCTGGACAGGTCGCCAGTCTGTCGCATGACCATTTGCAGTTCTTTATAATCCATAAAATGCTTAGAAAATCTGTTGTGCATAATTTGAAACAATGCATTTTGAGTTTATTTTTGAAAAAAATATTGTTCTCATGGGGAGCTTCATTCAGTAAAATTTGATTTATACTATAATAGTTCATCACTTGAAAATTCTTCTGACCATCATTGACATTGACCATTTAAGAAAATCTGAAAAAATATCACTTGCATAATAATTTGGAATTCAGTGTATATTTAGCTTCTGTTTAACAGGGATTTGACCTCCTTCTTGGAACTTGGTAGGCATCAAAAACATTCTTTAATGGTCTCTGAGGTCTGGTGTGGACAAATTAAATTATTATGCGTTTTCCATGCACATAGATTCACTTTACAACACAATCAAGTGACTGTATTACTGTGAATTAGAGAAGTTAAAAGAAATGTAAGAACCTCCTTCCTTATCCCCTCCCGCATCACTGCTCCCCCATGTGGTCCACTTTTTCACAGGATGTTCTCAGCGAATTTGCAGTTCCACCAACAGATAATTGTTGCTGCTGCTAGTCTGGGGGAGCTCTATGGGTGATGCATTTTTGGGGAAAGCAGCTGTAATGCTTTGGGTAAATAGGCGGCTCTTTGTGAAAACATGCCTGAATGGTTACCATTGGAGATTCTAATGTGGTTAACCAGTCACCATATTTACCACTGGTCTCCAGGGCTCCTGCACTTAAATAAACACAAGAGACTATTGTTATCGCACATGACTATTACTTCAATATTGTAATATTACAATACAGTATATACAATATCACAACAATATGTTGTAATATTGTAATTTTACAACAGAAGAAGTTCATTCATACTAAATAGAATAAATGTGACTTTTGGTTTGGGGTATTTCTGACTTAACATACAGGCTTGTCTGATGTCCTTCCAAATGTTTTATGCCTTGTGTTGTAAATCTACATCTAATCAGGATAATGTAGAGACTTCACTGGATGAGGCCTAAAATCAGAGTTTCTACTCAGTGGGGATATGCATGACAGCAGAACAGACTCTCGTCCAAAAGGAAATAACAATATTTAACAATATTTTTCCTGACAACTAATTGATTCCATAAATCTTTATGTTGATTTAGTGTTTTTGGGTTACAACTTAATTAAATACCAATTAGTATCCGTTACAGTCTTGTTTGGCCCACTGACACAGTACAGTGCGTAGCTTTCATATCTCCTGATGATAATGGCAACCCTGGTTATGTACGGAATATTTTGAGGAATACATGAGAAGCTTAATTGCTGTGCAACTCCAATTATTTCTCTGCTACATTAATTTGCTTTGTTTAAGCAGCTCAAGCAGACTGAGGTTTGTCATGAAGACGATTATCAAAGATGGACAAATGAAGAAACTGCTCTGCTTGTGCACATTCACTTTGACTATTGTCATTATCTAACTGTGAACATCTGTCTGCACAGTGGCATGCTTAATTGCAATTATTTATTGCACAGCTAAAAAAAGAAAGTACACACACTGAAGCATAATGTAATGTGTCGTTTGATCACTAAATATTCACTAGAATACCGTCACGTACAGCAGTCTGAGCTTAGATGTTGTTCTTCCAGGCTGTTGCACATTAGATCGCAGGTGCAGAACAAAGAACATGTGGAGAAAACACCAACACTAGTTACTAGTTTAATGTGAGTTCTGTGAAGATTATTGGTCCTGGTCCTCTTAGCTGTAGTGGAAGGATGTCAGATCACCACAGTTGTTTGGTCACCCCAAAAAAGCCCCCAACACCGTCAGCTCTGCATGGATGGATGGAAGGATGAACAAAATTTGGGCTTACTAACTAATAAATATTTGGCTACCAGGAAGAAACAATAACTGATAATGGAAATTGGTTCATTAGTCAAGTCCAATTTATTTGTACAGCACCTTCCAGTAACAAGGCAGTTCAAAGTGCTTTACATCATGAAAAATAAAAACATCATAAACACACTATGTAGTCAACGACGGTGAAAACATCCATCCATCCATCCATCCATTTTCCGTCACCCTTCTCCCTAACGGGGTCGGGAGTTGCTGGTGCCTATCTCCAGCTGCGTTCCGGGCGAGAGGCGGGGTACACCCTGGACAGGTCGCCAGTCTGTCGCAGGGCAACGGTGAAAACAGCAAGACATTAATTTTTGTTGAGTGTCATCAAATTCATCAATACACATCAAATGCATTGATCAATGATTCATTTATTATGAATCAGAAGCAGCTCTAACCACTGGGTTTTCAGTCTAGATTTAAAGGAACTCAGTGTTTCAGCTGTTTTTCAGTTTTCTGGAAGTTTGTTCCAGATTGGTGGTGCATAGAAGCTAAATGCTGCTTCTCCATGTTTGGTTCTGGTTCTGGATGCAGAGCAGAACCAGAACCCTGAGAGGTCTGGAAGGTTGATACAACAACAGCAGATCTTTTATGTATTGTGGTGCTAATTATAAACTAACAACAGTATTTCAAAGTCTATTCTCTCAGTGAAGGACAGTAGAACTGCTTCATGTTCTCTGTGTTCCTGCTTTTAGACAGAACACCAGCAGCAGCGTTCTGGATCAGCTGCAGCTGGAAGATTGATGTTTTATTCAGAACTCGTTGCAATAATCAATGCGACTAAAGATAAACACATGGAGGAGATTCTCTAGATCTCATTGACTTTAGCCTTTGAATCCTGGGGATGTTCTTCAGGTGATAGAAGGCCGATGTTGTAACTGCCTTTATGTGGCTCTTAAGGTTCAGGTCAGAGGTCATCACTGCTCCCAGATTTCAGCCTGATCTCTAGTTTCCAGCTGTAATACCTGAAGCTGTGCGTTAACCTTAGATTATTCCTTGTTAGGCCCAAAGATAACTTCAGATTTGAGTGGATTCCACCTAAACTGTATTCTAACGAATATGAGAAGCTGTGGAGCAGGAGTACTAGGTAAAGAAATCATAAAGAACTGTCAGGATCCCATGTTGTTTTGGTTCTTTTGTGTTTGCTTCGTTTTTTGTGTTCAGCCTTATTTTCTGTCTTTGCTTTTGACCAGTCCTTTTTTCATGTGCATTCCCTGACACATTTGGTCTGCAGAGTTTGTTTCCCCCGTTGGTCCGGACTGTTTGTACAAGCAACTGGACCCAGACTCAGTTTTTGAAGTCGTCACGGCCCACTTCCCAACAAACTCTGATGTGGTTCGCATCTGGTGTTAATACAGCCCGGCCTCAATTCAAACCAACTGCAGGAAATATGCTTACTGTCATGAGGTGTGGGAGTGGAGGTGAGGCAGATGCTTGGAGACCCAGGTAATATGAAATATGGTGAAGATTTAATGATGACAGGGGTACAGAAATCCAAACAGTCCAAATACAAGACACACCTGGCAGCAGAGCAGAGGAGAATACAGCGTCTCAGCACTTGTAGCAACAGGGTAAACAAAGGACAGGAGACACCAGACTGAGAAACACATATGACAAAGACCTGACGAGGAACGAAGGACACAGGTGGGATTAAATACTCTGAGGGTATAGGAAACAAGACACACCTGGGAGCAATCAAGGGGGAAGCGAGGACAACAAGAAGACTCAGAGATACAGAACTTAAAATAAACACACAGAAAAACACAGAACATGACACTTACAACTAAGTACCAAGTGTCCAGAGGTGATCCCTCTGGACACTTTGGACGAAAATACTCTGCAAGAGTACAAGAATGTACTCAGCTGAAAAAAGATTTGCTTTGGGAAACAAACAATAAGAGACTGTGTATTTGTCTGCTGTAATAAATGTTTGGTGTGGCGGTGAATCTCTTTCGGTAGGAGAAGAACTAATCTGTTCTAAATAGGCCATTGTCAGCACGACTCAGCATTAACAGGAGGAACATGTGTAAGTAACAGCATTAAGAATGGCTCTGGTTTGTTTAAGTGTCTCAGTCAGTCACAGCAATAAGGCTCCAGCTCTAATGAATGTGACTCAGTGGAATGCTATCAGTATCACTTGTACTCATCAGCTTTGCTGCTTTTTTAAAGAAGGAAATAAAAAAAGAAAAACTGAAACTCAAGATGACAGTGATTCTGTGAAGACTAGAGGTAGGCAAAGTACTAAAAAACTGCACTCAAGTGATAACACTACTTCATTTTCAATCAAGTACAAAGTGAAACATAGCCTTCCAAGGACTTTCATGATGTTAGGTACTAACTTTATCATAATAATGAATACGTCCAGCAGTTAAAGTATATTTGTTAGAACAGAGTCAAGAATTTGTAGTCACACTATGTACCGCTTACTGTATATTCATTTGACCTGCAAATACCAGAGGGAGTACAAAGTTTGTGAGAAACCCAAGTTATGAGTCACTCTGGGAATTTATGAGTCATACACACAGATTTCAACAAGCTGTCTTTCTGTGACTGAGTAATAATACTCATCTTTGTATTGCTTCTTCTATTGTGCTGCTCCTTTTCATTTATAGCTAAATTCCTCTTATTAAATCTGTGTGTGTGTGTGAGTCTTACAAAGTTTCTCTTTGCCTCTATTTCTCGACGGTCCCTGCTGGTTCTCAGTTCTAATGAGAAAACACAGGGGACCAAGACAATAATTAGGTTAATGTAGATGTGCATGCCCCCTTCCCTCTATTTCTCATTGCAACCCCTCCCCCCCCCACCCCACACACACACACGCATAGTATGTCTTTCTGTCTACAGGGGGACTTGGCATTGATTTGTATTCATTTTTCACTCATTTTTACAGTATAACTCTGACTCTTACCCTAAACCTGAACTTAAGTCACACCTTAGTCCTAAACCTGACCCACAACCCCAAATAGCACTTCTTCTTTCAGGGCCTGTTCTTTGGGCTCCATCATATCCTCACAGTGTCCTCACAGTGTAATATACATATGAGGAAGATGGTCCTTACAATGTATCAAATACAAGGCCACACACACTCAGACACACACGGGATAGCAGGCAGACATGCTGAATAAATATGATTACAGCTGAAAGAGAGACTGTAAGCGCTGTGACTAGATGTACTGTACACATATGTTGGTGCATGGCATGTCAGTGAGTGGAAGAAACCCTGCACACACACACACGCACACGCACACACACACACACACACACACACACACACACCCCCACACACACACACACACACACACACACACACACACACACACACACACACACACATGCTGTGTCTCCTGGGACTAACAGATAGCACCCATTACTGTCAGGCTCATCTCCCTCTAATTGGCTGTGATCGGACCCCGTCGCCTCTGGAGGGCGGGGCCTCAGATTCAATTAAGCTGTATGATTGGTCCTTTTAAATATTTAATGTCCAAGACTAAAAACAACCCATGCGACACTTCCTGGAATCAAACTCAAATGAGGTTTTTCCACTGCATGCTATGTATTCTCAGATGACTGTGTGTATGTGTGTGTATGGCTTCTGTAAACATTTTCATGCACACTGTATGTCTTTGCAGAGAAGTGCACACTTTACAGTGAGTGTGCTAATTTAATCCATGTGCTCTGAAATACAGTGTAACAATTGTCCTGTGTGAGTGTTGTCCTATCTAATTTTATGCCAATTTGTTCAGTGTGTGTGTGGGTGTAAATGTGTGACTGTACACATGGGCAGTTGGCAGCAAAATTTTGCTGTGCATATAGATGCTTTAAGACTGTTAGTGTACATTTATATATAGTGTGTGTGTGCGTGTGTGTGCGTGTGTGTGTGTGTGTCCCAGTTAATCTGGCAGGCTCAGGGGAGAGCGACTGGAGCCATCAGAGGCTTTTCTCCACTTCCAGCCAGTGCCAGAGACACACTCACTACACACACATCCATACACAGTCATGGTCTACCAACAAACAGCCAGGCAAGCAAAAAAGACAAGAGAGAGGCTTGACTCTCAATGACACTTTACACAACATCACACGCATGTAAAAAACAAAAAGGAAAAAAAAAATCCTCCATCCAGAGTGGGAGATATTTACAATTACTCATAAAGGATGGATGCTGGGGCTGCAAAGCAGAAATATAGGCAGCCTAAACAAAGCGTTTTATTTTGAAATCCTGGCCAGCCTCACCTGATAGGATGATGTGCAGATTATAGGAAGGTTGGCAAAACACATAAGAGGAAGAGAGTGTGGGCAGCAGCGAGATTGACTAACTATCTTAAGGAGGTAGTGGGAGGAAAGACAAAAAAGAGGAAGATGAAGGAAGGGTAGGTGGAAATGAAACATACACAAAGTCCTATCAGGACAAACCGAACAGAATAGCTGAGAGGATAAAGCAAAAAAAAAAAACAAAAAAAAACAGCAGAGTAGAAGGCAGGTTCAGCAGGCTAAGGTCCATAGCTGCTGGACTTTCCACGAGTGTCTGTGCGGTGTTCCTCACTCATGATGAGCTGTTAGGGAAAACATGTTTCTGCTGTCCTGTATTGTCAGAAACCAAGATAAATCAGTCAGCATTCAGCCGGGCAGGAACAGTCCCCAAAGTTTACACTCAGCTGTCCTTTCAGGGTCATGGTTCAGTTTTACAACACTACACAATTCACTGGCACATAATTGATCATTTCTAAAATATATCTCATTTAGTCATTTATAATTGAAAGAACGATGGAATTTAGCAATTTGAGGTTAATACCAATCAACACAAGAACATTGTTTTCTGCTTCTCCAGCTCTGCAGGAAATAATGAAGGACAATATGGAATGAAATCAACCTGCTCAGATTCCTTAGTGTGTGTTCCCTACAGCTTTAATGGAACTCTGGTCCATGTGGTTCATTTGGGGAGGTGTGAATGTACAACTTAAAAACAGTTAACTCTACGAACCTCCATCTGGGTTGGTTGAAGTGAATTCTGATTCGGTTTGAATGCATAGGTGATTCTGTTTCAGTTTTTCCTGCTTTGAGGACACTTGCAGGTTGTGAACAGACTTTTTCTTCTTTGGCATCAAAGCAAAATTCTGCACTGCAGTTTTTTGTGGAGTATGGAATTGAAATATTATTATTTATAGATTTTGAAATTCTGCATTAGAAACATTTCAGGGTTTCCCCACTTCTGGAATCCCCTCCTCCAGCTGAGTCCAGCTTTGTCCAGCTGAGTCCAGGTGTCTTCTGTGCTGCTGGACTTTGTCCAGTGTCCCTGCAGTCGGACGCTGCTCTCCTCCCTGGTTCTCTCAGTGTTCTCTGTCGCAGCTGCTTTGCCGCTGCTCCTCCCACGTCGACTCTCCTCCAGATGCTTCCCTCTCTAGCAGCCCGACAGCTTTCCTGCTGGCCATTGCCATTCCACTCCACGTGTGTAAATGAACATCATTTCTCACAGTAATAAAAAATTGTCTATAAGTGAATATAGACTATATGTGCTAAATGTGCTGGCATTTAGCACATAGAAATATTTTTGGTGATAACATAAAAAAGAAATTCAGAGAGTGAGTTCAATCAGGTGATCTGAGTATTTCTTTTCAAATGTGTGATTTTGTGATTTAAAAAAAGAAAAAAAGACCAGCTGCACAATGTATAGCAATATATTGGCAGCAAGCTCAGCAGTAAAAGGAAATCCTCCTCCTCCATGGGTGTTGAGTTCAAACTAGAGTTTGAAATAAAGAGACAGTTTCTAACGTTCTACCAGTCCTGCTGACATGATCAAAATATTAGATGTAATGGCTGCAGCTGTCTGTCACCGGATGTCTACTCTGTCTGTCTGTGGGGAAGTACTTAACATGGTAACGCAGCAGTGGGGAGTCTACACCGAAACAGAAAGAGAGGGTAAAAGAAAGAGAGTGAATGGGGTGTGTGTGTGTGTGTGTGTGTACGGGGTGTGTGTGTGTGGGTGTGTGTGTGTGTGGGTGTGTACGGGGTGTGTGTGTGTGTGTGTGTGTGCGTGTGTGTGTGGTGTGTGGGGGTGTGTACGGGGTGGTGTGTGGGGGTGTGTGTGTGTGTGTGTGTGTGTGTGTGTGTCAGTGCCCAGATAGGGCTTTGCATCAGGCAAGCCAGAAAAAAACGACAGAAAGCAAGAAAAAGTGACGAAGATAGAGCAGCAGAGGAAAAGGAATAAAAGAGGAAACGCTTTGCCTGTGTGCAAGCGTGCGATAAAGCAACGAGTTCGGAGGGTAGAGAGATACAGACACAGACCAGGGGAGGGGGCTGGGGAGACAAAGAGAGATAGAGGAACATAGACAGTGAATAGACTATTGAAGGCAGCTTTCAGTTGGTCTAAAGTCGCTTTCCTCACACTGACTGTGGTGCGTTGTGATGTGATGTGTGAGCAGAGATTAGCTTTATGAAACAACCTTTGTTGACTCAATTTATTGAATTCCACTGTTCTGAATACCAATAAAGAATGTGATATTTACTGTGCAAACAGCGGAAGCCTGAATCCTCCGGGTGTGAGATGAGTGAAGCAGCGTCTGTTTCGGCTGTTAGGTTTCCACACACACGCACTCTCACACTTTTACGGCGCATATTGTGATCATGTATAAAGAGTTGTTGCTCCATTATTCACGTGTGTATGTTTTGTGTTTTTACCAACCATTTGGAGAGAAGCACTCATTGGACAAACATTTGCATTGCAGCGTGATCTGCCGGTCGGTGTGTGTGTAGACATGCATGCGGGCGGGTGTGCGTACATGTGGTAATGCGTTGCTGCTCGGTCGTTTAGCTTGTTGACACTTTGGGGTCAGAGTCATGCAGGGTGAACGGTGTTGGCTGACAGCGTGGAACCTCTTCATTATCCAGCCATAATGTTCTCATCGCCGTCGGCTCCTTGGCTCCCTCCTCACCCATGTCCCTTCACTGCCACCAACTTCACACACACACACACACACACACACACACACACACACACACCCACACACCCCCCCCACACACACACACACACACACACACACACACACACACACACACCCCCACACACACACACACAACCAATACCTTCACCGTCCATCATTTCTCTTCTTCTGCCTTTTCCCCATCCATCCTCCCTCCTCACCTGGCCATTTCTCCTTTCTGCTGCTATTCATTGCTGTCGATTCATCCTCCAGCTTCCTGCATGTCGTTTTTCTCTCTCTGTCTGCGTGGATCTGGTTCTCTCTCGCTCCATCTTTCTGACCCCATTCCACTGACGCTTTTACTTTTTTCTTTTTCATGCTGTCCATTCTCATCATACATTTTTATTTGTGAATTTGACTAGATGAAATGATGAAACCTGTGACAGAATCCGAATACAAAAAATAAACAGTAATCAAACCTTCTTATAATTGCTGACCAACTGCCTGCATGTTCCACTCCTATTTTGACAACTATATTTTGTGATGAGCTCCAGATCTTTCTAGTCATTGTCCCCCTCTACAGATTCTCCATCAGGTTCCAGACAGGACTGTGGCCTGGAGACATCTGTCAGAAAAACATGTGTGTAAGATTAAAAGATAACATTAAACCTAAATCTGTCAGGGGTATGAGTAGTAATGGGCTTCAATGCAGGTGAAACGAGCTTTGAATTGTTATGTGAAACTTAAACAAATTTTGAAATGGGATGGAGAGAATCTCATTTGACCTGGAGATTTGGGCTTTTTAACATTTTTCAGAGTTTTGTGCCTCTGGTAAGGCACAGACCCACCAAGGCATGGGAAAGTTCACTATGCCAGAACTGTTTTGGTCAAAGTGTTTCCAAGCACATTAACTTCAACTTAAGTGAACATAAAATCTTGAGGAAGTTATTTGGAATTTTGTCATTTCCTTAAACCTTTTATACCTCAAAATGCACATAAAAAATGTTGACTACTGGCATGACAGTGAGGTGTTAAAATAGTTATTAAAGCTTTTTTGAGATCCTTAGCACAGACAGCTGTGGAATATTGCCTAGAGCAGCGCTCTTAAATACAAGGCCTGGTCTCTGGCCCAACACAGCAGAATGGCTGAATTACCTCTTCAGGAAGCAGTCAAGTTCTCCAGATCTACAAGTGACCTGATTATTATTCAGTTATTTGACTGAAGTGTGTTGGACGGAAGACATCTCGAGGACTGGGATTCCCCACCCCTGCCTTACAGGGTGGGCCAGAAGATTCAGCAACTGGACAGAAAAATAAAGCCCAACAACTGCGAGACATAAAGATGGACTTTTAGGACCTGCAGCCTTGTAGCAACTGAATTCACCAGAGAAGCTGTGAGGGATGATCCTGAGCCTGGCAGATACCAGTTCATTGAGAGGGGACATAGTTGTGGGAGTATCATCTGAGCCCTCTGCAACACATGCCATGGATCATCCTGGACAGTCCTGGAAAACACAGAAACAGTCTCTGGCTAAGGCAGGTCGTCCTTAACTCTCCAGCTGAGCCACAATTACTCTGTAATGTCTGTTCCAGACCTGTTAGCTGTTTGTCAATCAAATAGTTTCCATTTATATTCTTCATGTGCAGAAACCAGACTGTTTGTGCCTGAATGTTTGCTGCTTGAACATCATTTGCAGGCACATTATTTTTGGCATTGAAGTGATACACAAACATTCCTGTATTAAGGCTAATAATACTTAACTTCAGGTCTCTCTTTTAGTTTTTTTTTGTTTTGTTTCTTGTTTGCAAAGTTTTAGGGGACAAACTTAGCGTGACCCTACTCTTCCACACATCTCATTGTCTCTACCTTTGCCAAGACCCTCTGTGTTCCCCTCTCACACATTTCTCTCTCTACTCTCCCTTTCCATGGCTCTGAGCCCTATTTTCCTCCACCTCTGCTACTCATTCTTCTTTTCACTGGAGACTTGCCTCACCCTCGGCTGCTTCTTTCTTCGACCCTCCACTCCTCTTCCAGTCACTCAATACTTTCAATTTACTCTCCTCCTCTCTAATCTGCCACTTCATTCATCCCATGCTCTCTTTCATTATCTCCTCCTCTCGTCCTTTGCTTTCTGTCCTCCTCCTGCCGTTGGCTTTTCTGAACCATGGATTCAAGGATTCTCTATTTCAATCCACTCAATAACTCATATGCTGTATGCTGTCATGATGATACTTTTGTGAAGTTGTGTACATTTTGTAATGACATATGCGTTTGTGTCATTCCATTCTCTGTGTGAAAGAAGTTTGGTTGGGGTATACAAAAAAAAAGAAACATTAGCCGACTTAGCCGGTGGAGCAGGATTACCTTCAACCTCCAGTTATTATTTACAGCTTTGACACGGGAAAGTCTTGAAGGAGGGACACATGAAATCTCATAGCAGTTCACAAACTGCCACCAGTTAATTGCCATGCTAACTTTATTTTTCTGAACTATGGATGATTATTATACTCTACTTCTTTGGAATGAATCAGTTAATAAGATATAGTAATTTACCTAAACATTATGTATACCAGTTTTTATAACTGACCTCATAAAAAGTTTAGACTTTCACTCCAGACCCTTCATTTTTCTGCTGTTGCAAGTGATGGTTTGACTTTGCCTTGCTGTTTAGATCATCGTTTTGTTACATATCCAAAGCCAACCAATATTAAAAAAGAGAAAAAAAAAAAACATGATCATCATCATGTTTGTCACTGCACAGTGTCTCCAACGTCTCCTTCTCCTTAATTATTTGTCAAGAAAGATTCAAACACCTTCCTGTGTTGCGAGTCCATTGGAAGCTGAGATAAGAGCCCTTTGGACTGGGAAATAATGGAAACAAAAGGAAATCTGATCATCAAATTGACTATTTAATTCCCTGGTGTTTATAAGTGTAATTGTTGTTACAATTACACCATTACTCCATTCATTTAAATCAGGGCTGCCCAAAGTCGAGGGTCAGCATCCTGCACGTCTTAGTTCTGTCCCTGGTACCAACAACCTTTTCAGCAGGTCAATGTTCTTCTTAGACCTTCAGTCGAGCCGTCATTTGATCCAGGTGTGTTAAACATGAGAGAGAACTAAAACATGCAGGATGCCGGCCCTCCAGGACCCACTCTGGGCACCCCAGATTTAAATAGAATCCAATCTAGTACTCCAGTGCAGGCAATTTTCACTGCAAGACTACCTGCATGTTTTTGCTGCAGTCTACAGTTATGAGTGCAACATAAAATGAGCTGTATTGTGTTTTCTGCTGTATATTCCCAGTAGATTCTGAAATCGGATGTGTTTTCCTGCACATGGACACAAAACAACAGGAGGCATGATGAAACATTTCAAAAGAAAGACACTTGTGGAGCAGTAGGAGGCACTGAATGCAGTTTTGTAGTTGAATAGAATTTTTAAGCTTAGAAAAAGAGAATAATGCCAGCAAGTCAAAGGAAGCTAACATGCGCATAAAAAACACAATACCCTGTTATGCTGAATTACTGTTTATCACATAATAATATACAAAGTACATAATTTACTTTTGGACTGCAGGGTAGTACGGCTGTTATCTCTGTTGCTTCACAGCAAAAACAGTCCTGACTCTCCCCATCCATCAGCTCTCCTGTTTCTGCAGCTTGAACACATGTCCAAAACGCTGCACGTTGGGTGACTTAGAAACTACTAAGTGACCTTAGGGGGGTGTGTGTGTGTGTGTGTGTGTGTGTGTGGGTGTGTGTGTGTGTGTGTGTGTGTGTGTGTGTGTGTGTGTGTGTGTGCGTGTGGACAACATGAGGCTGAGAAAAATCGGATGTTACTTTTGTCCCGATGCTACGACAACGGGAAACAATTTCATAATTTCAGCCCGATCATGCAGATCCCTTCATTCTGCTGGGGTGAGAGGAGGTGAAGACTGGAGTCAGCGTGTGTGTGAGGGGAACTGACCTGCCAAACAAACATGTTTCCATATTTTTGAGGGGGATCTGGATGGAGTCAGGATTTAGAAACTGATAACTGACCTAAATGTTAATTTTTATTTGATTTGATGAACTAATTACACAACTTTAAGGCATTTAATCACTTCTTTTTTTTTTTTTTTACATACAAAGTCCTTTACTCTAACCTTTTGAATTGTGTTTCTGGTGTGGTGCACAAGCTGCATCTCCAGACCACAGCTCTGCCCACTGTGGGTTCATATTTGCATTATAAAAAACAACAATCTGATGGAAAGCTGAAAAAGACTACTGTTGTGTTCACGTTGTACTTAATGCAGCTAGCCTATCAGCAGTTATTAAAGCCTAAAACAGCATCTTAATGCTAAAAATGTAGCAGAATCACAGACACTAATGCTAATTTCAGTCCAGATTACTGAACACCGGAAAAATGAATGGATTGAATAACACGTTGATCTAATCTGATGATAAAATAACTTGAAGAACAGATTTAAAACCATAAAACTCTTTGTTGTCAATAATTTAGCAGCAACAAGCTATTTAAAAAATAGCTTACATATTTTACGATTACAATACAATTAATTATTTACAGACTCTGCAATCAAGTCAATTTAAAATTTCCATCAAATCCCACCAATAATTTGGACAAAAACCGTTAGTCACTGTTGGTGTCAGGAAAATGGTTTGTTGTGTTTTGTTGTGGTGTTTGTGCCTTGAACATATAAAGTTGTTTTCATTATCAACCATAAGGGAGAACCCTACAGTCTGAGCTTCAATCAAGTAGTTGTTAAATGAAAAAATGTTCAGAGAATGTACCCTTAAAGAACCGCAGATATTACATTTGTTCACCCAAATTTCTAATTAAATTAGCGTGAGCCTTAAATGAAACAAATGAGAATCATCAAATTTAGCACCATACCAAACAACCCCACTCATTCTGGTCTATCACTCAGCTGAATTAGTTGAAAGGTCACAATTCATACCTTTTGCAAGATCTCAGAAATTAATTTACACTTAAAGCCAAAATTATTCACCCCAGAATAAATGACATTTTTAAACAGTTAGGTCAAACAACCACGCACACATTCTAGAGAGCAATTTAGAGACAAAACTTTGCAAAGAAGCTGGACAGAAAATTTCAATATTAGTTTCCATTCTGACTCTGAGACACATTTCAGTTTTGTTAAAAGAAATTCAAGAAAATGTAAGATATTTTTGAATATCTTTTTTTTTTACTTGGTATATTTGTGGATCATATCTGCTTTGCACTGTTGAGCCAGAAATTATGAACAGTGTTGCTTAAACCTTAGTCTGGCTCAGCTAATGAATAGTTGAAGATTTGATAGCAGCAACCAGTTTGTATTTTTCTCGTCTTGGTCTCTTTGCAGCCAGACTGAGTGAAATGAGCTGTAACACTGCACTAATAAACCACATCTCCCAAATCAGATACATAAGCAGATTTTAATTATTGTTTCCCCCTGTGTTCCATGCACACTGAATGACTTTATGAAGCCATATTTCACAATAAGAAATGATTGTTTCAAGAATTTCTAGCTTTGTATTATATAATGCAACAACCCGGATTTTGCTAATAATTCGTCACATGACTCCTTTTGACGTTATGCCTTTAATTTTGATGACCAATTTCAGTTCAGAGTGCAGGATGCAATTTGTTTTTGTGTGAACTTAAAATGACCTCTGGACCCAGGTGTTTTCTGCCTTCATGCTGAAGCTCAGAAAATGCAATTTATATTTATGAGAAAAAAGAAAATCATGACATATCTGTAAATGCTGTAATTTGTAAAAAACAAAAAAAAACCAAAAAAAAAAAACCAGAAAGCTTAATGCATGTTACTAAACTAAAACCTACAAAAGTAGTGAGACAAACTGCAGTTTCTATCCAGCGTGACTCGGTAGGAAGAGTGATCGTCTTGCAGTCTGAAAGTTGTTGGTTCGATTCCAGCGTCCTCCTGTCAGTGTGACCTGGGGCCAGATCTTCATAAATGTTTTTGAATGTAAACATTGATGAAGGTGCCTGCAGTGAAGAGAACCTTGAGCAGTCAGCATGACTAGAAATAGAGTAGAAAAGTGCAGTTCCTATTTAAATACCTGCATGTACTGACTTTCTGCAACTACATCACTTAATCTTGCTGAAGTGGTTTTTGCCATTATATAGCCATGACTTCTACTTGTTCAAGTTGTGCTCATTTGTCTGTGGAGGCAGAAAACCTCATGCACATTGTGTTTACAATGTTAGTAGCTAGCTAAGAAACTGAACCACCCTTCCATCCTCTCAATGTGTTTGTTGATTTGATTGAGTTGCTGACTTTGTCTGATTCCATGTCACAAAATCATAAACAACATTTGATTTACATCACAGCAGACTTAAAAGCGTACAAAATCTACATGTTAACCGGTTTTTGTTTTTGTAACTGATGGGATTCATAGTGGGGCATTTTCTCCATGGTTACCAATGATTAGATGGGTACCTTGTTCATAATACAGTAATAGATTGCATCTTACTTCTATTACTTATTTATGAAGTATGTGAATGTTATTCCTCTTACCATGTAAAAAGTGTTTGCCTCAAATCTACAAATACACAAAATGCTGAAAGTTCTCACGATTGACCGCTGCAATCCATCAGCGTCTTTTTTCCTCAACAGGTTTACGATAAAATGACAGGTTTGGGTTGCATCCTCATCTTGTTTGGGAAGCCGACTGGTCAGCATCCTATGGCCTGGAGAGGAACTGTGCAGGAAAGCACAGTTCTCCCTCTGGTCCACGTCTAAAATGGACCAAACCCAAGGCAGATGTGTTTATTTACTCTTATTACTTTGGTGGTGGCATAAAATGTTAAAACATAAAATGCATTGTTTAAGTAAGTCATTAAAAGTACAAGAGCAACAGCTTTTGAGAAGAGCTTAATCCAAGTAAATAATGATTTATATGAGGATATCGTCTGATAACTGAAACGATGTATTGATCTTAATATAAATCCAGCCAAACTACTCAATGTGAAGCTAACTGCTACCTGTGGCTTTATATTTAATGAAAAAAAAATATGCATCAATCTTTCCACCATATACTCACCAATAAAGTAAATCTTAGATTTTTCAAACTGTCAGATTATTCTTTAACTAAGCTTACAATACTACTTAAACTGAAAGGCTTTGACTTGTTTAAATGCAGCCAAAAGGTCTTTCATCAATCTTCATTTGCCTCAAGCAGATAGTTTTTTTTTTTGAGAAAATAAATCAACATTTTCTGTCAGTGACAACAGCGTTTTGTATGAACATCTTCCCTCGTCTGCAAATATCACACAGGATGAGGTGTGTGAGGAGCAGCGATGCCCGACTCGGGATATTGTGGTTTGTTCAGCAAATACGGTATGAGCAGAAAAATCATTGGAAAATAAACTTGTTACTCTGTGGTTCAGACGGAAAAAAACCCCACAAAAACCTTGTATTGGCGCAGCCATGTGATGCGAGCGCAGAGGGTAGCATGCGAGTGGGCTTGTATGTCCATGCATGCATGAGTGGACTGTCAGTAGTCACAGCAGTGCCAGTACTTCATATTCATGTCTCTCTCCCCTTCTGTCTCTGCGTCTCTTTCTTTTCTCCTTTCTTTCTCCCTGCGTCTCTCTCACCTGTTCATTTGTCGCTGCTTGACAGTTCTCATTATTGCCTTGGCACTAGCTCAGCATGTCCTGCCAAAGCAAGACACTGAAATGAAATTTGAGAAAGAGAGAGCGTGTGGGAGATTGTAAATGAAGAAAGGGAGGAAGATGCTGACAGAGAAACAGAGAGAGGAAGAAAAAGGAGAGAGAGAGGGAGAGAGAGAGAGAGAGAGATGAACAGACATAGGAGAGAAAGAGGGAATAAATGAGAAAAGAATAAAGAGTCAAACACACAGGGAGGGGTGATGTAGCATAATTAAGACTACTTAACTCTCACTGGAATGACAATGAAGCAGCGCGAACAACACTGACAAAGGTATTAACAGGGACACCTTTACCTCTACATAAGACACACACACACACACACACACACACACACACACACACACACACACACACACTGACAACACACAGGGCTGAACTGTACACACTGAAGTTTGCTTCAAAGAGCAGCAGCAAAGCATAGCTTCATGCTAACTGGAGGTGACTAACTCACTCATATCCTTTAACTTTTCCACTCATGCATATATCTTTATAAATGGGTACTAGTAATGGATTTTTTGTGGAGGTTGAGAAAAGTCTGAATAACATCTCCATTCAGACCATTAGTCTTGATCCCATCAATGATTTTTAATGCATATTTCAAAGTAAATTAGAAAACTGCAAAAATTCTGCTTGAACTTGATAAAAAAGCTTGACCCTTGCATGAAGTGGTTTATGTCCATAAATGTAAAGTGTTTTTCATAAACCAAAAAAGGTCTCAGAAAAAGGAAAGAATAAACTTGACAGTTTTTGACACTGAAAAGTGTGGATCACACAAACAGATTATATGAAAACGTTGTTTCCCCTCTTGACATGAAGAGACACTGGTCTGTAGTTACTATGTTGATTTTATTTTTATTTAATTAAAGTTTAATTTTCCTAATGTAAGTACAGATTGTTTTCTCTCAGCTTGGCTGGATAAACCTGAGAGCACTGGAGCAGCTCAGGGCTGAGTCCTCGCCCCACTCCTCTTTTCCCTCTGCAGAAATGACTCATCCCAGTGGTCAGTCTGAAACAAAATGAACATTTTCATACTGTCGCATCAAATCTTCATTTTTTTTGTTTCTGAATTTGTAAAAAAAATATTAGCTGCAGATAAATATACATATTATTCTTTAACCTGTTTTATTTCTTCTAAATTTGACATATTTCCACTTAAGTCTATTCAGTCATTAGAGTCAAATGTTTCGCTTAAAGTAAATTTTTATTCAGATTTCTTTTTCAGGAGCATGAAAGCCAAACTATTGGGTAAATTCTATATTCAGCTGGAGGAGGAGGGAAAGCAGATGCTGTCTGTTTTTCTGTTGTCTGATGATTACTGTATGATTACTGTAATCTCACACGTTTGGGTTCATATGCAAACAAAATGTGCATAGGGAGGATTTACAAGAGGCTTAACAATATTCCCTACTGGCCTTCTAAGGACGCGCGTGCACACACACACACACACACACACACACACACCCCCACACACACACACACACACACACACACACACACACACACACACACACACACGCACACACACACACACACACACACATCCCTGAATACACTATATTGATTATGAGGAGTCCTTCATCCTTTCAGGTTATTAAATTATTGATCAGAGACAGAGACTTTTAATGGAATCCAAATGTCATGATGTGTTTTTGTGTATGAGCATGCAAGTGTAAATGTAGGCCTGTGTGTGTGTTTTTACGTGGTGTGTGTGCATGTGTCTGTGTGCGTGCATTTGTGTGTGTGTGTGTACACGAGAGATAGATGAGGAAAAATCCCAAACTGAAAGTGTGAACTCTGGCAAAGAACATAAGAACAAACGGAAGGAAGGAATTATCAGTGAGTACTAAACCTGTTAATGTGTGTGTACATGTTAGATGAACAGTGTTCACTACTCACGATAAGATTAGGAGACAATGCAGACAAAAAATAGAGATGAAGAGGCTTAGCTCTGTTTGTGTGCAGACAGGCCCGTTTCCTTCTCCAATTGTGAGATTCTCTTCTTGTTCTGTTATGTTCAGACTGAATAATTTACAGTTTTAAAAGCACAAAGATTCTCACATTTCAGTCCTTTATGTTTACTGTGATATCAGAAAAGACGCCAAAGAGTCTGGAGTGATCTCCTGCTGTAGATAGGCCAGAGTAGCACCTGGCTCCCTGCCTGTTACCTGATACTGACCGAAGGAAAGGAAATGATCACCAGTTTGTCCACTAGGTAGATGAAGTGAGCTGTTCTTGAAAAACTCATCTGTGGCTTGCACACTTACTTTTTTATGGTAAATGTAGTGAAATACACGTTTGTAACAATTTATAGGAGCTGGCATTTCATTCTCCTGTTGGGTTGTGCACCTTTATGGTGAACCTTGACCCTTGTTTGAGCTACCCATGTGAGGGTTAAAAACAGATAGTAAAATTTCTCCAAAATTTTTGGAAAATATTGGAGGAAAATTTGCACTTATCACCTTGGAAGCTGTGTGGGATTTATTTGGACATCCATGAAGTTCATGCCAGGAAGCCCAAGACCTTACAGGAATGGGGAACTTCAGAATGAAGCTTTGGTTCGTCCACTTTAACAAAATTCTAGAAAGTTTAGTTTGTTTGAGGAGGAGTGACTGTGTAATTGAACCCAAACACTAATTTCTAATCTGCCTATAAACTTGAGTTCAGTTCAGTTGAAGTGAACTCCAATATATTTGAGCGGAAGAAACGACTAGTGGTCTTTGTCCCTTCACCAAGCAACAGGAAGCTGGAGTTGATGGCAAGATGGGTGGAGCTAAATCCAGAAGTAAATATTTTAGGTGAAAAGCTTTTCTCTAATGGGAGAAAAGCTTTTCACCTAAAATATTTACTCAGTTACTCCATGTGAAAGGAATAGAATGTTAAACCAAAGAACAGAAAATAATGAAATATTAGTTCTACAACTGACAGCAAAGGTGGGAGGAAATGACAAAGAGGTGCTGCAAACTTGAAAAAAGGCTAAATAGTAGGAGGACCATCATTTATTCACATCAGATCTTCATAGTATTTACCATAATTTACCCTAGGCCGGGGGTCGGCAACCCGCGGCTCCGGAGCCGCATGCGGCTCTTTAGCGCCGCCCTGGTGGCTCCCTGGAGCTTTTTCAAAAATGTTTGAAAATGGAAAAAGATGGTGTAGGGAAATATATTTTTTTGTTTTAAGATGGTTTCTGTAGGAGGACAAACATGACACAAACATTCTTAACGTTTTCCAATGTTGTAAAAATGTGTAGATTAAATATTAAATTTAAAAATTTCTGTCAACGAAGATTTGCGTCATAGCCTGCGACACACGTTTCTAACAGCAGGGCGGGATGCCAGGCAGGTGGCTGGTGTAAACAAATCGGCGGCTGTGTGATGGGCCATGGATCCCAAAGGGAAAAAAGAGAAAAATAACAGAGGAGAACAGAGGTTTCAACGTTTCTTGGACCGAATCATTTGCATTCATTGCTAATGTGGAAGGATTGCCTGAATGTTTGCTATGTAGCGAGAAGTTGTCAAATAACAAAAAAGAGTAATGTGGAAAGACATTTCCAGGGAAGGCATGCTACATTTGCAAAAGGCTGCGGTTTTATTTGTATAAATGCAGGCTGCGTTTTGTTGCACTCTGTTTGTTGCCCACATAAGGGGCACGTTATGCACGTTCCATTTTGTTGTTGTTTTTTTCGAATCCTCACCATTAAAACGACATCAAAAATCTGATTTCTTTATTACATTTCTTTAATTTCATCAAAGCAATGAAACATAATTCATTAATATTGTAATGAAGTTAAACTTGAGGCGGCATCGTGCAACAGAGTAGTCACGTGGTGCGTCATTCTCTAGGATGCACTGCGGGAAAAAAAACATTTAATTGTGAAGGCTCATTATGTATTTGTAGCCAACTTAGTCATTTTGATAGTAGGCTAATATTGCTAATATAGATACATACAGCATGTGTTTCCTTCATTATAAAGCTTATATAAGGCTTTTAATTTTTTGCGGCTCCAGACATATTTGTTTTTTGGTTTTTGGTCCAATATGGCTCTTTCAACATTTTGGGTTGCCGACCCCTGCCCTAGGCATTCAACCAAGTTAGTTCAGGTGTGGAGGAGGAAAGAAGCCTTGGGCTATTCCTAGATCCGGCAGGAGGCGAGACGGCTACACTCTGCTTAATTTGCAAGCTTGGTGGAATGATTTCCTCTGAGGTGAGAAAAGGAAATCAAATGTGCAAAGAAGAACTCCAAACAGTACATTTCAGAACACTGGTGATCATTCCGTGTGTGTGTGAATGTGTGTTGTTGTTTGTTTCATTGCTTTGACCTTTTAGGGTTAAAGGTCAGTAACTGTACAAATAGCTTTACTGAAATTCACTCGTGTGTTTAAGCAGTTTTACATAATTTTTATTTCATATTTGATTAAATGCATAAAGTGGTGAAAGTCTGTTTTTTTTCTTTCAGGTAATATTAGGTACGCAACTGTTTCCTTGATTTAATAAGAATGAATTCTACACTGTAAAAGAGCAATAAGTTTAGCAGGCTGAACAGAAATGAACTCTTCTTGCAGCAGGAGTTAAAGTGTAAAAATGAATGGATTTCATTGCATCCATTAATTTGGAGGAAAAAACTGAAAAACGCAAATAGAAACTATTTTCCTCAATTGTTGTTGATTTTCTGCAGTTGATCAACTTCTAATCATAAATCTTGATTCTGTTTGGTTCAGATTAATGTGGCCTGGCTGTTGCCTTCCTGTACCCCAACCCTAACCCTAACCCACTATTTTCTGTTTCTGAGGATTTCTCAGTAGATACAGAACAGCAGATGATTCCGGGCTCAGGGTTCCGGGCTCAGGGTTCGGGGCTCAGGGTTCCAGGCGCAGGGTTCCGGGCTCAGGGTTCCGGGCTCAGGGTTCCGGGCTCAGGGTTCTGGGCTGGATGTCAGGTTTAACAACAGAAGCTTCTGATGCTGGAGCCAGAGGAGAATCTGATCTCCAGATCTGACCTTCTCTGCTTGATCCCCACTAACAAGCAGAAGCCTGAACAAACCCCACTAGCTACTTCTGAAGTTAGTGTTTCAATGGTAGTCACACAAACACCTATGTATTGTATTGTATTATGTATTTATTGTGTAGCATAAGGTTTTAGCTCTGTTACAATGGTAGCCAAGTAACGACATTTCGTTGTCAAGATTCACCTTGTGTTCTCTTTGTACAATGACAATAAAGGAAGTCTAAGTCTAAGTCTGGGTTGATTTATTTCAGTGAGTTAACTGAAGAGCAGTTGAAAAGCACAAAAGACCCCAAAAAATACAGTTGCTGTCAAGCAAAAACTTCTTCACTTTCATTGGTTTTGTGTTTTCTGTCATGAGAATATCGTTTTTTATTCACCGTTCACGTCTTTCGGTTCCATTCCTCATAACAAGCAACTGAAAACAATTAAAAGCAACTCGCCTCCGCACTAAAATACCAGACAAGCTGTCTTTAAATCTTTCCCACATTCGCAACCAGTGTGTGTGGTGGTAATTGGGTCATGCCATCTGGCAAAAGGCATGTCTCCTATTTTTGTTTTTCCTCTCCTCTGTCTCTGCCAAAGCTGTCATTTTTTTAAATGCATGTTGAGGAAAAAGCTGCGGGATAAAGATGTCATTTTTATGGCAAGAAAAATGTGCAGAGGAGCTTGTTGGTTGCTATCTCAGTTGATTTGCTAATTGTTTGACCAAGACAGGGGCCAAGTGCTTGCTACGGCAGAAGATGCCATTTTGTCCATGTCTCCCCACTCCCACCTGTCTGCCTGTAGTGAACTGAACTGAACACTGAGATGTTCTATTTGACTTGAAAACTTTCCAGACACCAATCAGATAAGTTCTAAAACTCCTCTCTGGGCTGTGGCAAGGAACCTCTTACCAAAACCCACCCGACACAAAACATTTCCAGTATCGATTCCCTTGAGACATGGTCAAAGTTTTCATCTGCACCCTGACCAGTCAGAGCTGTTCCTGTTGGAAAAGGGAGACTCAAATGGAAGCACTGAATAAAAGCAGTGCTTCCATTTGATTCAGTCTCAGTGCAGGGCAGGCTGAGTTTCCTATGTACAGAAGTTTAGGTTTGACACAAGCAGAATGAAATAAACACTGAGGCACCAAACTGTTGTCCACTGAGGGAGTCGTCTCTATGGACACCGGTGTCTGTCTGACATCACTTAGCCAGTTCTCCTCTCCCGCTCTCCTTTTCATCTCCACCCATGTGTCTGCTCTGTGTTTCTTGGTGATGTCAGAACTCAGCGTGTCTCATAGTGTGCAGAGTTTGATTTTGAAACGGAAAATGATGCAAGCGAAGGCAAGTAAATAAACCGGTTATATACATTATCTGGTCTGTATTTCACTTCCCCCTGTGCTGCTCTGTTTTGATTGGATACACAGAGTGGAACAAAGCACATGGAGATATAAAGCCTATGCCTGCATTTTCACATGGCAGAGTGGAATGATGTGCAGAGGGAGTGGAGGAGGTGAGTGAGCGACAGAGAGGCTCTTGGGTCAATTGTTTTGTGGGATTAATGCTGTGGATAAATAAAGAGAGATCTGAGGCGTCTCTAGCTGTGATGAGTGCTGTCACTACACTGACTTAATGAAACCCCCCCCGCCCCGCTCTTCATATCTCACTCCACACAATCTGATTAAGACCCCGATCCAAATGGGAGCACACTTACATATACATACAGGCAGATATGAAAGCAGGCACAACTGTGTTGATGCGTATAAACACACATCACATGCGGAGACGTATTGCCTGGGTAGAGGGAGGAAGAAAAGGGCGAAGTGTGGAGAGAAAGTGAGCAATAGGGTTGCGTCCCAGAAAAATACTTATTGACCTATCAAGAAGACAACATGTCCACCGACTCCGTTTACACGCCTTCACTCATCTTGCTAAATGTTGAAGTCACTCTGAAGGCTTTTGCGTTCATATTTCAACTTTTCTCAAAGAAATTGTTGAGACAAATTTTAGAGAAACTCCCATTATTAGGTGCCGCTCATGCAGAAAATAAATGATAAGCATTATTGTTTCAGAATCCCCTTCTAGTCATAGTTCTGCTCATCTCTCTCTCTAGAAAAAATTAGCTATTGTGTCTTTCTTTTGGTTGTTGTACACCTACAAGGCAACACAACTCATTTAGAGCTGAGTTATCTATCTGTTGGGGGTGTGATTAAAAAATATTTCCTGGATGGGTCAGTGATTTTCATCTAGTCCAAAGCATGTGCCTGTAAATTTACAACCACTTTCCACTAATAATCACCACTGAAATGACCTGTCTTCTATCTAACCAGGCTCTGCTCTTGTAATTTAGGTTTCTGTTCAGCATGCTCGTATCTTAAACTGATTCTCTAGCTGTTTTTGAAATTAACATGTGTGCGTGCGTATGCGAGTGTGTGAGTGTGTGTGTATGTTACACACAGAAGACCACAAACATTTTCACCAGAAAAGAAAATTTGTGGAAAGGAATCTTTTCCTGGGCTTCACCAGCTGCGTTTTTATTGTAAATATGCGCAGAATGATGTTGATATTCTGCTTATGTTGAGAAAATAAAAAACTAAATTTCACAATTGCATTTTTTCTTTCTGAATAAGAAACACAATTAAAATCACATGTGAATGAGTTTGTTCACAAGGTCAATCTCTGAAAACCATCCTGCACCATCATCCAGTAGCAACACCCCATTGTTGACCACATGACTTGTATGGTAGGAAAAGATTTTTTAATTGTGGTTTTGAAAAATACACTGATTGTGATGTAGCCAAAAGAGTGAGGTCTTCAAAAATGGCGTTTCCACTAATCAGATTCATTTTCGTGATTCCAATTTGTAGAATTTAATGTTAGTGAAAACACAGCTATTTTTATCTGTTGCTTAGATTTCGAGACCTGGTCTGAGTTAGTTTAGGGTTAAGATCAGGATGAGGAATAGACCAGTACTGGAACAACAGGAAATCCTGGAACGTTTCCAGCTCTTTTGTGTTTTCATAACTGGATGAATTCAACATTCTGTCTTTGCTTTTTCCTGACCTGATGGCATCAAACAAATGTTATCAATACTAATACGGTTTCATATTTAAACCTCTGATTTACGACAAGTTGGCTTACAGTAGCAACAACTGGAACAAATAATAAATATGTCACCAAAAATACTTTTCACCTTGATAAATCACTGAAGTAGACCAGGGGCTTCATTCTATCTTCAGGTTACAGGGCAGGTTTGACTCTCTGTGTTTATCAGAAATAACAAGCTGATGATATGTTGTGCTATAATTTTATCATTTTGTCTTAAACAAGAAAGAAAGTTTAGTGGTGCTGATTTGCTATGTTGGTATTCATTGCTATGTTAGTTTTGCGGTTTGTTTCCTTTCTAGTTTGGTGACTGCTGTTTCGTGGCAGGTGACAGTGAGATGGTGGAACTGGGTCTCATATTAATTGGAGTCCCTGTCTGTCCCTGTTCTTGGCCTTTAAGTCAAATGTATTAATGACTGTATTAGTAATAGTAGTGGGAATCTGAACTGATGCTGAATTATTTGAATTGATTTGATTTTAAATAGAAAACAATTCTGCAGAGAGGAGTGCAGTTATTCCCCACTGCCCACCTGATGACGGGTAACCAGGCATAAAACATGTTCAGGAATAATGGCTTTTTCACACAGGGCCAGGTTGGTCTGTGTAGCTGTTTCCCAACAAATAAAATTATTGCATATTTAGTCAGGTTAGCTATGTCTAAAATGTTCTTGATGATCTGAAATATGTAAGTATTGTAAGAACAGGGGACTGTGGAAAACTTGATCACAACCCTGAACCATGTTACTTTTGGTTTGGTGTCAAAATGAACAGCCTTCGAGGCAAAACTTTGTCCTAAGCCAGAGCTCTTCAATAATCAATTCTTCTTCTCTTTAGGAAAGTAAAAAGAAAAATCCTTTGGTGGTCTCATTTAAGCCCACTGTAGCTGCAGCAACTATTATTTCTCTTGTTTAAGAGAATACTATGTGTGAACCTGTCTATGCTATTTTCTGAAAACATTCAATGTAGAAGTAGAAGTATGCTGCTCTGACTGATAGAACAAAAGACATCCAGGCTGAGACAGCTGAGTTTGTTTCAGACTATTTAAGCCAAAAATCAGAGATGTCTGCCTGTTAGTGCCAATACTCTAAGAGAAGTATAAACTCAGTTTTATTTAGAGCAAAATACATTGAAATGCACAATGAAATGTGTTTTCTTCACCTGCACCAAAAAACATCTAAAAAATGTGTGTGTGTGCATGCGTGCGTGCGTGTGTGTGTGTGTGTGTGTGTGTGTGTGTGTGTGTGTGTGTGTGTGTGTGTATATTTTCTTTGCTTGGAACGCCCTGTCGGGAGGCGAGCAGGAAGCATCCCACCCTCATGCCTGAAGCCCTTCACCTGGCTCCTCTCCATGATGAATACCGGTGGTTAAACGGACGGCGGAGTCCGGCGGTAACAGGCGCTTAAATTCCGTGGTATTTTATTTTTTATTTTTATATTTTATTTTGGTATTTTATTTCATTTTATTCTATGTTGCATGACCTTGCATTTTGTGTTTATGATGTAAAGCACTTTGAAATGCCTTGTAGCTAAAATGTGCTATACAAATAAAATTTGATTGATTGATTGATGTGGAGAACCTCTGCATGGCCCAGTGTCTCTGAGGAAGAGCCCAGACAACGTGGAGAGGAAACTCATTTCGGAAGTTTGTGTTTGGAATATTGTTCTTTCATTCTTCCCTTTCACTTCCCAGAGCTTGTGAACATCAATGAGGGTAGGGATGTGGACCAACCAGTAAACTGAGAGCTTCACCTTTCTGCTCAGCTCTCTCTTTGTCTTGACAGACCAGGCAGTGCAGCACACTGCACAAGTTGCTCCAGTCCATCACTCAATCATCTACTCCATATTTTCCTCATGTGTGAACAAGACCTTGATGCTTAAACTCCTCCACTTGGATCAGGACCTCATCCTTCACCTTGAGAGGGCGCTCTTCCCTCTCAGACTCGGACTTAAAGGTGCAGGTTCTTTAACTGGGTGCCTCAGACGGCTGTTAACTGCTGCAGCAAAAGCTTGAGATCAAAATCTAATGAAGTCAACAGAAAAACATCTGCAAAACATCAGAGGTTCAGACGCAACCAGAACAGATTCTTTCAACATTTCGGCTGCGCCTACAAATTCTGTCTATAAAGGTTATGAACAGAATCGGTGACAAAGGGAAACCTTGACAGAGTTCATCTCTCACCGGAAATGAGTTTGACTTTCAAATCAACAAGCAGGCTGCAGATCCTATAAAGTGCTTCAACAGCTGCAGAGTCAGAATCAGAAAGTAATGAGGACAAGTTGCACTCTAGACTACATGACTTTTAATTGATACAAATTTTTCCAGAATCTGGACATTATTGCTGTCAAAGGAGTGATCTCTGCTATTGTGCAGCTGAATCTTGACCCGATCTGCTGGCTCCTGAGTTTTGCCATGCGTTGGTGCAGTTGTTTGGTTTCACGGATGTTGAAGCCTCATTGCATTGGAGAGCATGCACAACCCCAATCACCTTGGGCTTTAGGAGGTTTGTCTTTGTGTGAGAGTGAGGCAGCGTTGGTTCATTAGCACAGAAGAATCTGTCAACACATTTATGCTCATTAATTCAGTTCCTTGGTACTTGACACCAACATTCTGGTGATGGCTGAACACAACAAAACTGAAGTGGATATAACAAGACAATAGTTCCTACTGATTATTCTGAATGAATCAAACTAATGGATTTTTTTTCTTTACTTTGTCTTTGTAACTATCATAGTCAATACTACAAATTAACCCATTTGTTTAGATTGTCCCCTTCTTTCAGTATATTCTGCACTCTGAGTGTTCTCCTCCACACTCTAAGACACATTAGTTTAACTAGCAATGAGAAACTATGTTCTTAATGTTCATCTAAAATCTCTGTGGTCATTATTTTGACGCTACGGCTGACATTAGCAGATTGTTATGAGTCATTAACTATCAGCCTATGGCCAAAATATGTCTCTAGTTAATAAATGAATGACAGTAAAATATGTGGGTCTCTGCAGGAACTGCTGTCTGTAGCTTCCATACAGTTTTGTATTCACTTCTGATAAAAGAGACAAAGACTGTAAACCGACGTTTTTACAGTGCATTTTGTTTACACACACTACAGTCATTGGCAGAAATCAGTGGAAATAACATTGATTGCACATGCAGAATGCATTGATATTGATAATTGTTGTAATAATTTAATTTCTCTCAGGTTATGTAAATAGCACCAATTCACAACATATCAATAGTCCTTTGGTAGAAGTCCAGAAATCAGAAGGTCCAGAAAATCTGGATCACATTCAGTTTGCAAGTATTCTAATCAGGAGCTGTTCTACTTGTTGTACGTTGTCACATTTAATTTTTACTGTGAACTTTTCTGAATTCAATTATTTTTTTTTGTCCAGTTTTGTTCCTTGTGAAGTAACAATGCATAAGGTCATAAGGATGAAAATACAACTCTGACTAGAGCAACGATTTATAGAGTCAAACAACAACAAACATTTCCCATGTCATTAAGGAGGAACCATCACTAATGCAGAATAATGTGCAATGAACTGTGTGGCCTCTAGGGGTCACTGGTAGTGTTTAAGACTTCTAACCTTGTTGTGTTTTTTTTTTTTTTTTATTGATGTCTTATTACGAACTGTAATGCATTTTGTGGGTATCAGTCAATTCCATTTCATTGCTTTTTGCAGAGTGGAGCTGAATTAGAATTGGGAAGTGAAGGGCAGGAGAAGTAAGCAGATGAGTGGGGTTGATGGGGGGTGTACAGTTCCATTAAGACAACAGTATAAGTAGTGGTGACTACAGAGCCCAGAGGAGACAGCCCCAACCAAAAGGTAATTAGTCAGCAGCACACCACTCAGCACCAAGGACAGTGCCGACGCCTCCTGGTACTACGCTCCAGTACATGTGACGATGTGCTCCATCCCCATGCCAACACACCACTGCAGTCGTTATTGGCAATCGCACCCTTCACTACCTGTGGTGATGTCGTTTTTCCTGCCCTGAGGATGATGACTTGTTTCAGCCGGGCTGATGAAGAAGCGTACCTGCAGTGACGACATCTCTGCCCGGGATGGAATGGAGACACACTGGGAGAATTGCATTTCCACCTGACTGACTCTGGCAGATTGTATCACAAAGCGTGCTGTGTGCATTTAAAGCTGGCATTAATGGGCTGTTTGCTTTTTTCCAAAGCGATAGTCTCTTACACGGATACCATATTAATAGCTGGCTTAAACACAACCTTGCAACTTTTACTCACTTTCTTCTACATTTTGCTTCCCTTTCTTTGCATCTCTTGGGGCCCAAACGCAGCAGGCCGTCAGCTCTTAATGATGAAAGACAGAGCCTACTGCTGTGCACTTCAGCTACTGTTATATTGTTCTCATATTTTAATGAGACTGAACAAGCCGTGTGTGCATGTGCTCGCCTTGTGTTATCGTTGTCTAATGGTTAGACTTAAGGGCTCAGATGAAGATTCAATTACTATGGCCTGTTGTTGTTCACAGCCCATGGGAAACACACACATACTCACACGCACACATACACAGACACAGATGGATACGATGGGTATCACACATCCTCACACATCAGCACAGATCTATACAGTGTCACAAAATTACCCACACACACTTTATATAATGGCCATAGTTCATTGACTCAATGAAATTTGAATGCCCTCAACAGAAAGATAAAAAAAACACACATGCACACACATGCGCATCCACTCACCACACACTCGACAACAAAGTCATTTGGGAACCCTGAAGGAGCAATATCCAAATCTGCCAAAGAGAAAAGAATGATAATTCTATTGAGAGTCAATCTCGGGGCGTTTTGTGATTATGGTTATTTATTTGGAGCCGCGCAGTACAGTCAGCATCACAACGAACGCAAATATCGATCTCTTTTAGGATATGAAAACACCTGCAGGCCTCAAATCATTCCTCGCAGTCCCTCTCCACAACACTCATTCACCCGCTCTGTCTCCACTCGTTCTGCCCATCTTTCCCACCACTGCAGCCTCTTTAAGGCTCTCTTGTTCAGTTTTTTTTTTAGCACATCTAGCGGAGTAAAAAGGGAACTTTTTCAGATTAAGTATTAACATTGTCTTGTGTGGTGCAGAGGAGGATATTACCTTTTAGTGTATCATCTACTTGCACCCAAAATACATTGGAATATTTGACTATCAGGATATTGCTGGCCTTCGGAGCAGATTAGACTCACTACTGAAACACATAGTATTATCAAATTGGGCAACTGATGCTGATCTAACTGTATTTTATTTTTTTATTGGAAAAAATACAACTTCAACAATGGAAAAAAACAAACAGGTTTTTTTTAGTCGTGTTTTCATTTTCCATTATTTGGAAGGATTTGTAGGTTAATGTTGCAGCAGAATAACATAATGCCAAGGTCCGGCATCGCCGCCCTCTAGCCACCGCCAACGCTCTCACACCCGTCTGCCAGGCGTTACGCATCGATAGGTATGGCAGCACTCCCTGAAGACGTACTCAGCTGCTGTAGCAAATAGATATAGGTGATGGAATAATCTAGGGGGCGCAGTGGAGTCATATTACATTTCCATGGTATTGGGCTCTCCAGAGATGAACAAAGGTTACACATATCCATCCAGTTTGGTGCAAATCAGATGATGCATTTGTGATTGGATATGGCGTGGATTTGTAATTCACGCCATATCCACCATTAAGCCACACCCACATGGTTCAGTCAGCAGACAGTATTGACAGAGTCCATCACCATATCATCAGGATTAAACCCATATGAATCATAGAGCAAAAGAAAGACATTCAGTAGCATAAACAGATGACTTTCTGTTGGAAGTGGGCGGGGCTAAGGTGATGTCATAAATTGACCATGTGAATATGATGAAGTAATAAGAAAGTAAATTTCTGTGGGAAATTCGGTGGGATGCTTTCTGTTGTGACTTTTGTGAATGTTTGGTTTTTAAATATTGTTTTGTATTGAAAAACTGATAATTGAATCCTTATCATGCTTTCCAAATAAGTAATTAACTACTTTTAAGATGATGCTAAATGCACTTGTGTGCTTATCCTCTTGGCTAAGTCTCTGCACACTTATTATGGCCACTCCTCTTTAAATGTCTGTTGACTTGTATGGTCAGAAAGTCCAGCAGAGAGGCTTTAGGTCAGAGAAGTGACCCTGAAGCTACGTCTGAGTGAAACTCATAACACTGCATCCTGATCCTCTGCCCGGTCCTTGTTGGAGGACATCCAACTTGAAAGATCTCCAAAGATCTCACATTCTTATCAGTTCAAGAAGCGTTTCAGGCCTCCTCTGTTTTCATCTCAACTCATCTGTGATTGGCGCTAAAGGTCAGATATTATTTGAGCTCTCAATCAGTCAATGCTGTTTTTTAAACAACTTTTTTGTTTTGGTCTCCTATCAAAGCAACCATCAAATTAAAGCTTGTCAGAAAAATCCTCCCAGTTGAATAGCATTCAAAACCAACAAGAATAATTATCCAGAAATACTGTTTTAGTCATAAAAGTAGTAATTAAGGTTTTTATAAACAATAACTATAAATGTATGTAACTGCTCCAACCTTCAGGCATATATATGAAGGGGATTTTGTGACCTTGTTCAGCTGAGAGATCAGATACACCCTCAACAACTGCATCTAGATCCACGGTTCCAACAAATCTGCTAACAATTTGATTAGTGATTAGCCTACTACAATCTCACTATGAGTATTACCGATAATCATTTCAGAAAACTTGACCTCAAAAAATTCACATAATCCCTGTAGGCTACATCTCCAGCTCTTCATCAAATTCAGTCTGATCAATCATAACATTTAACTTTTCTAGCTTTCAAAGCACAGAAGTTGAAGAGGACAGAACAGAACCAAAGAAGAAGGACATGCAGAACAATAAGAAAAAAACAACTACAACATCCATTTTCCGTCACCCTTCTCCCTAACGGGGTCGGGAGGTGCTGGTGCCTCTCCAGCTGTGTTCCGGGCGAGAGGCGGGGTCACCCTGGACAGGTCACCAGTCTGTCGCAGGGCAACACAAAGACAAACAGGACAAACAACCATACACACACACAATCAACCTGACAGTCATGTTTTTGGACTGTGGGAGGAAGCCGGAGTACCCGGAGAGAACCCACCACGCACAGGGAGAACATGCAAACTCTGTGAAGAAAGACCCCGGGCCGGGAATCGAACCCAGGACCTTCTTGCTGCAAGGCAACAGCACTACCCACTGCGCCACTGTGCAGCCCAACAACTACAACAGGGCATGTGTTTAATTAATGTGTATTTGTGCTCCAAGTTCTTGAATCAAGAACTTCAATCCAGAACAGACACAGGCGATGAAAGTGCAGGCAATCATTGGCATGGAAAGAAGAGTCTGAATTATTTACAGGTTGGAGGAATTTACTGTATATATCAGCTGACTTAGCTAAGGCCAGACTTCCTCTCCTCTCCATCCCATTATTTCCTCATCTCATCTTCGACCCACACCCTGTTACACACACACACACACACACACACCCCCCCACACACACACACACACGCACACACACACACACACACACACACACACACACACACACACACACACACACACACACACACACACACACACACACTCAGGCCATTGCTTTCATCTTTTTATAGCCTCTTTATGTCTTCTCAATAATGTTTGGTCCATCTCATCACCATCTGATCTCATTTTTTCTACGCTGCATATTTATCTCCTATGGTTAAACACTTCTCTTTCTTCTAACATCTCCTGTGGTTCTAACTACTTTTCTCTCCCCTCTTTTCTTTTCTCTCATTTTTTTACCTTGTCAGCATTTGTCTGACAGATGCTTTGATAATGGTTTATACATGATAAATTTCATGCCTGCCTCCAGCGGTCAACAGATGAGAGTTAGAGTCCAACCTGGTCAGGTCCAGAGGGAAACCACTGAGTGCATTTCCAAACAAGGTTCCGATGAAGTTTGGTGTGGCTTTTCATGCAGAATCTAGTTTAGATTATTTTTTTCTGTTTTTTCTTTTTATCAGCAGTCCTTGCAGAAGAAACTCTTTCATTTAGCCATAGGTTCTTTGTTGGTTTGCCTGGTAAAAATCAGGCTTCTCTCAGTATCACAGACGACTGGTTTCATACTTCTGCCACATCTATTAATACAGTCACATGTATTTTCAAGTTGCACCATAATAACTGTTCTTCATTTGCATAACAAATATGTGTATAATAATTTTCCATCAAGTAAAGTGACCTTGAAGTCATTAATATCTATTGAATTACTCTTTGATATGACACAATTCACAAATTATAAATCCTGTTTTTAAAACCTTCTACTGATTTAGTCTGTTTTTAATCAATACATCTAATATTACCAACCAGATTGGTTTTAACATACACCAGTTATTTGTATGCAACTGTCCAGTTTCACAGATTGCAATGGAGACTAACATGCTGGCAGGCTTACATTTAACATTTTCAATAAATAACTTTAAAACCAATGAAACACATTAACACTATCACACAATGTCAGGATACAAAATACAGCATAATTAGCTAAAAAGTAGCTCGAAATAAGCATGAAACGAAATCAAAATGGCGCCTTCTCACATTGTTTAAGACTGAGCAAAAAATAAATCTTTTCCACTCGTTTAGTTCCTAAAAGCATTTTAGAAGCCTTTCATGTGGTTTTTCTCTGTTACTAAGACACAGGAAAGCAATGAGACATTTTTCCACCAGAGAGGGAAGGCTACTATGACCTTGGTAGTGCGCCACCTTCTGGAGTGGGGTGTGATTGCAACTTCAACAAAGTCATCTCCAAAGTGACTTCTCATTTTAAACAAAGCAAATAATAAATGTGATTACATTACATTAAATGTGTCACAATTGTTCTCAGCTTTGCTTTGTTCAGAGGATTTAATCCCTCAGCTACTGATCAATGTTTGCTACCTGGAGAACTGGACTCTGTTGAAGTTTGAAACGGGTAAATCTGATTTTCCTCAGTCATTAATGTTAGGCTGTGACACACGAAGGTCGCAACATTATAAAGCTTTCCAGAAGTTGTGTTCTCTCTAAACAACCCAACTGGAAGTAGAGCTACGACATATTTTCCTGCTTCCTACAGCAGCTTAAGGTTAGGTTTATAGTCGATGTGTTGAACCGGGTGCACAGCGGCACAGGCTGTGGACCATGACACGCGTTGGCCTGACGTGCTGGCGTAGAGCCTAGTCAGGCACCTCTAAATTTTTGTGACTTGGTGGGAATCATATTGCCACCATTTACACAACCTGGACAATTTGGAAGGTGCTCTTGCAGGGCAGGCCACCTGTGATATAAATGCACTAGCATTTAGAAATGCATTATAATTTATATAACCCATCTATGAAGGTTCATTTTATGAGAATACAGCTACAACATACACATCAACTATAACACCATGTCTAAGCACGTACCGTTCTCGAAAAGCAAAATTACCAAAATGATTTTAAATTATTAAAATTCAATTACCTAAATTTGAATGCATGAATGTCTTCCAATTAAATGTTTGATTTTAAAAAAAATCTTTAGGTGTAATTATACTCCAGTCATTAAAGATGAAGTCAATTCAAGGCTTTTTCACAAACATACCTGAGGTGGAGGCTGACAAACTGAAAGGTGCAATAATGCAGCTGGAAAACCAAACCAAAAACTCTTCACAGGGTTTGAGGAAACCTCTTCTGATTACAGTTGCCTTTTCTATTTATTGTTTTTGCATTGAATAATGTAAAGTAATCATGAAATGTCTGAATCCAACAGTCACAAGCTCTCCTCTTTAGAGAAACAAACAATGTAAATGACAGGATGATGATAGTTGACATACAGAAGTTTAACCTCGCACAAATTTCTTCGGCTTTTTCTTTTTTGTCACTCTTAAATGTTTCAAATCATAAACAAATTTCAATCTTTGATAAAGATGACTTGAGTAAATACAAAGATCAGATCTAAAATAATTGAAGGAGATTGAAACTAACCAAACCACTCTGACCCTGTGTGAACAGTAATGACCCCTGACCCCGACAGCTGGTTGTTGTCAGCCTTTGAGAAACCCTGAAGTCATTTTGGTCCATGCTTGGAAGTGTCCCATGGAGGCCATTGTTGCCCAGCCTCTCTTTCTTAATGGTGAACCGTGACCTCTGACCTTAAGTGATGCCTGCAGAGCTTTAGAGGTTGCTATGGTTTTTTTTTTGTTGTGATTTTTTTTCATTGTGTTTTTGGAGTAATTTTGAGTACTTTGGGAAAGTTCTCCTTTATTCCATGTTTCTTTGATTTGTGGACAATGGCTTCTTAACCATTTTCAGACTGATAGATGTCAGTGGCTTTGTATCTCCTCAGTTCTGAGATTTCACCAGACAGCAGCATCGTGTTGCTTTGTGAGATCTTCTAGTGAATATTGTCTTTTCAGAGGTAAAGTGATTTCCTGAGTCCAAAGGTCTGGATTTGTTTAATGAAACTGAACCAAATAAACTGTGGTTCTACAAATTTCATTCAGCATTTTAAATGGACATGCAATTGCATCTTCATAAGGGTCTGAGTTGGTCCGGAGAAATAAATTAAGTCTTTGAAAATTGTATTAGATATTTTATTTTTCTCTATTAAATTTGTTTCAACTGAAACAGAGATTTACCTAATCTTTCCGATCAAATATTATATTTAAATTTTACTAAATGTTTCTTCTCAGTGGAAGTAAAGTCATTTATGATGCGGCCCAGTCAAAGTCCTGACTTGAATCTAATTCATTGTGGAGGGAATCAATTATATTGTAAATTTGACCTTACTGTACTGTATATATATATAATATCCTCTACAGTAGTAGCAAGTTGGTCCTTAGAACTATCAGTACCCTGATTTACTTGACTTGACTGGTCAAGTCTGCTTTTTACTTTTCACTTGTTGCTTTTACACCTTAACTTCTCCAATGTGGGACATTTCATTTCTAAGAACAGTTGATCAGAAATTATATATATATATATCAATTTTTGACAAGAGTCAAAAATTGATATATATATATGAGTGTAAATAATTTTTGCCAAACCTTTTTTTTTTGTTTGATTTTTTAAATGACTTTTTCAATATTTTAATATTGTTTAAGATGCCTGTCTTTTTAATGAGCAGAAACAAATTTCTTAGTTTAAATGTGATGTGAAATATGTTTGACTTGACTTCAGTGTGACAAAAAATAAGTTTAATCTCAAAAACTTAAAACAAACAAACAAAAAAACATAAGCTGTGTCAAAAGTCTGATAGACAAAAATATGAATCTTATTTCTCACACAAATAAAAAACATAATCTGGGACTGTAATGAAATATAGTTTCATTCACCATGACTCAAACACAGTTCCCAAATCCCAAGGTTATCTGAAAGATCACTTCCAAAATCGTTATTCTGTTGTTTTATGACATAACCAGAAAGGAAAACATGACTGAAATAGAAAAGCTGAATTTCAACATGCAAACAAAGATAGTATGGTGTCTGCCAGCAAACATAGTCTGCTCTAAGCCTCCTGCCACAGTCATCCGTTCACACCGCCTTGTGATTGAAGAGTGGGAGATAACGCACCAGATGCTCTCCTGTGGGGACAGACTCTGGCAGGAGAAAAGCAAAGGCATCAAAGGAATTACTGCAGTTTGCATTAAATAATGGATTTTGCATGTATATTTAAACATAAACAGTGCGGTAGATATTCAGATTGAGAATTCAAGTTAGGATAAACTTTAGTCCCTATCGCAGTCTGATAAGAAATACAAATGGCTGAAACAGAAGACTGAGTACAGAGCATCTTCACTGCCATGGAGAGGTTTCTGCTCACAAATGAACTGGAATCCCATTTTCTTTTATTATTCTTATGGAGGAATAATACATCCAACATCCATCATCTGTAGCCACTGATCTGGGAGCTGGTGGCTGTCTGTAGCGGTCAGGAGGTGAGACCGCCGTTATGAACCCTGGACAGGTTCATCACAGAGCAACAGTAACACAAGACAAACAATCACACACACACACACACACACACACACACACACACACACACACACACACACACACACACACACACACACACACACACACACACACACACACACACACACACACACTTAAGAGCAATTTAAAGAGAAACAATTAACCTAACAGATATGTTTTTGGAGTGTGGTTGGATGCTGGAGAACCCAGAGAGAGCGCACCCAGGCTGACAACTGCTCCACCATGCAGCCACACAAAGACTAAAACCTAATATTGAAATTGTTGAAAAGGAAAACCTTTAGAAATGCTCTTTTCTCTACTTCAGGAGCCTCCTTATTGGATAACATGTAGGATAGTTTCTTAGTCACAGGTAAGATAATGTGTTTTGCTCAGTACTGCAAACTGGACCAGCCACTATGAAAGATAAAAGATTATTTTATCCCATAATTTTTTGCAGCTCCATCTTTAAAAGCAATGTTTGTTCTGCAGCCTCGCTGCCATTCAGACAGGAACAAGAGTGTGAACAGAATAGGTGATCCACTTACCAAAATGCTTCCTTTACGAGGCTTATTCTTTCCTTGTTATTAAGTACTATTTAATATTACATCTGGTTTTGCTAATAAGATGTAGATAATGCATTTCTGTTTTGAGAATGATTCAGGCAAACTATGAACTCTTCATTTTTGTTTTTCCTTTTGAATATTTTTTCAGTATTTCTGTAGATGAATAATTATGTTTTATGCAGTCTAATGACCATGTTCAATTAAACAGTCAAATTCCTGTTCAAGCGCTGGTTTCTGTATCGTGATGTCATCACGTTTCTTAAAAATCTAAATATTCCACAGAATCCATTTATGATCATGGGATATTTTCAAAATGTCAAAATGGCATCGCTAAAACCTTAATTAACTTCTTCTGCTGGGCATTTTTGAAGATATTCAAAGATCAGTAACACAACTTTTAAAATCTAGTTTGTCACCTGCAGTTGAAAACAGGGCAGAAAGTTTCAGTTATATGTAGAGAAGGAAAACTGGCAAATGCATGTACATGTCTGACGGGAATGTTGATGAGTGAAATCAGCCTGTGTGTGTTGTGCTCCCTGCTGTGTGGTTGAACACCACACACACTGTTACATCTATGAGTTTTAATGGGTGTGTGTGTGTGTGTGTGTTGTCTCTGGTTTTGAAAATCAGCTGACAATTTTAAAATCTTGCCGTGTGAACCAGGCATTAGAGGACACCAGAGGAGAAAAATACTTTTTCTTTCACTTGTTAGGTGAAATTAACAGGCTGTAAGTGTTTTTAATCTGTTATTCTAACAGTAAATTCCAAATTAGCACAACACATATCTATTTTACAACCTCATAAATGTTTTACTTCAGTCAATGCATTTTTATGTCTAAATGAATCAGTTAAAAGGATGAATCATTCCACTGTTACAATCTGCAGCAGTGATTTAAAACATCCACGTTACTTATTATAAATCACAGGTGTCAAACTCCAGTCCTCAAGGGCCACTGTCCTGCAACTTTTAGATGTGCCTCTGCTGCACCACACCTGAATAGAATAATGAGGTGATTAGCAAGACTCTGGAGAACTGATCTACACAAGGAGGAGGTAATTAAACCATTTCATTCCAGTGTTTTGTACCTGTGGCACATTTAAAAACTGCAGGACAGTGGCCCTCGAGGACTGGAGTTTGACACCCCTGTTTAAAATCCCAAACCTGATTCCTGCTATCAGGGCGACCTTAAAGGTTCAAGAATAACCAACAGCTGAAGGTAACAGAGCTGCTGGATGGTGGTGTAAAATGGACAGTACATCAAGCCCGGCCTGTAACTGTTCTTCTAATTTAGCTATACTATGTAGCACAGCATAATGCTAATGAACCACACAGGAACATCTTGAGCTTCGTCAACAGTTTTTATTGAATTATATTCTTATTATTTATTGTGGATCTATTTAACAGTGATAGTAACAACAAAACAATATGAAAACCAGTAGCTATGATTCCATATTGCCACTTGAAACACATAGACAATACTCCAGAAAATAATTTCTCATTCTTCTGAAATCTTTGAAAGGTTGTTAAGACTTGGAGCATAAGCAAAACATAAAACTGACTTACTTACTCACACTATATATTTATCCCAGGGTCATTTTATTGTCATTTCATTTTTTATTTTTTTGTATCAAAGCCACTTGGTAAAATATTACTTTTAGTCATCTAATTTTAGACTAGCTGTTATTCTACTAGTTCACCTTGTAATTTTATGCATCTATATTTCCTATTTTCATTTTCCTTTCACAGCAGCCATTAGAAACTCCTGCACAAAATAATAACAATGCATTATAAGCCCAGCACAACAAAATTGAACAGATTTATCAGGTTTATAATCACAATACTCAAAGTCCATCAGTATTGTTAATAGCATGATACCAAATTACATATAATTTTCTTCTTTATAATTTTTTTCAAAGTAATTACAGTATATTAGGAGTCATTCTCTTTCTAATGGCTCCTAATATGCAGTTCTTGCATCATGGTGCACTTGAGGAAAAAAAGAAGCTAATTATTACTTTATGAGAGCAAGAGATGAAGTGTTGGTTGCAAATATGAGGAACCTAGTTATATCTGAAGTTAGAAAAATACACTAAGACGAAAATCACTGGACATTTCTCCTGACGGTTTTGATAGATGAACTTATAACTGGGTTTCCCACTGATTCCTCTTCTTGTGTCAATCTAACTCTATTACAAAATGCAAACACTGGAGGTCTATTCCATTGAAACTGCACAGTTATAATTAAACATGCAAAATATCATCACTCTGCTTAAAATAATGGCGCTTGCCAAAAGTGTTTTTTTTTTTACATCTTTAACTGTTTTTTATTTTTTAATAAATAAGTGGTGATTTTGTATTTTCTATTTTTCCCAAACATTCTTGTTAGTAAGAATTGTGCTGTACAAGCCTTGCAGACAGAATCTAACTGAGCTCACTGGGTGGTCGGCAGGTTGTAGGTTTGATTCTGTCTTCCTCCTGTTACATGTTAAAAATACTTCCAAGAGTTTTGAGAGAGATGGAACCTCATCTTGAGACCATTTCATCCTGTTTCTAGATCTTCTCAGCTAATCACGTCACCATATCGCATTATCATCATGGACGAGGTCTCTCAAATGCAACCTGCATTCACGGCAGTTATTGGTGTTGTTTTTCCACTTCATGTCGCATTTTCTGACTGCTGTGACTTACTTACTCCAGAGTAATGCATAGTTAGAAAAATGCAGAATTCAATTTTTGATCTTTGAGTCTTTTTGCTTTGAGTGCCTGTCACTTTGCTGCTCTTGCTCTCCCACCTTGGATGATAAATTATATTTAAATTATATTGTAGACTACAGCTCAGGAGAGACAACTCTTTTTTTGTTGGCTCTATGAACTTTTGGGTTTCCTGCTGTGGACCAGTCAAAGGATTTTAGCTGGACTGCAGAGATTGCAACAACCAGTTGGGCAATGTTGGATTTCAACATGTTTTCAATCCAAATTCCAAGGGATTATCCCAGGACAGGAATACCAAGATGGCTTCCATCCCTCTGTCTGTGGCTTTGTATTTTAATACATTAACAGCTCTCTCAGCATCAGTTTTAGTGAAAAAGATACTTGATACTTGACATACTCGATGATTATTATGTCTTAACTACTTTTCTTCACCTGCTGAATTAAACTGTGTGCTAAACTTTTCAATGAAAGGACCGATAAAAATATTCTATAGAAAGTTTTGGACCTTTGATTATTGAGTTTCTGAGCATTTTTTGGATTCGCGGCAGCGCCAGTCGCTCCCAGGTTGTCAGCTGAAACAAGGTGAGATGCTTGGCTGTAGGCAGCGAGAGGCTGGATGGATCCTTCCTGACTTCAGCTTTACCTTCCAGCAGTCTTAAGAGATGGAGTCATTTGGACCCCATAAGCTGTGTGTGCGGTCCAGTAGGTCTTTTAAGAGTTTTTTTTTGTTTGTGTGGTTTTGGGACCTGACAATCTGATGCTGTCAAATGTGACATCTGCTGCACTCCTCTGCAGCGTCGTGCTAAGACTGCCAGAGGATTGAAGATGTCCTGCTTAGAAAAGCTCAACAGGCTCAGGACCCTTTAAATGGAGAACAGGTTCAGGCTGCCTTTAGGCTTCCTCATGCTCCGGCATACTGAGTGTATTCTGGGATCTCTGTGCCCATTGTCTGCAGATGGTTGAGGTTTCACAGAGAAGCGTAACAATTCTTTACATTTCTTGTGGCAAATTCCTTAAATTTCCACAATCCAAATGGATACCAGCAGGATTGGTGAGTAACACGGTGGGTTTCTCCTCCACCATCAGGATCTAACTGGACGTCTCCATCTGCAGACCATGGAATTAAACTCATTCCTCTCATTTTCATTGTTTTACTCCTGGACGGACTTCAGAGCCAAACTGATTTGAAATTTCACACTCACCACAGTGAAAATGTCAGAAACACACTCCTAACTATTTAGAAACGTGAGGTCTGAAATCTCATTATGACCCGATTTCCTCTCAT
The DNA here is from genome assembly GCA_911649635.1 of Poeciliopsis gracilis. Classification (NCBI taxonomy): domain Eukaryota; kingdom Metazoa; phylum Chordata; class Actinopteri; order Cyprinodontiformes; family Poeciliidae; genus Poeciliopsis; species Poeciliopsis gracilis. Next base: position 82,267 of record CAJVRI010001164.1, read on the forward strand.
TACATCACTTCCACTCTTGTCATAAAATAGCTCCATACAGAAACTGCATACCACAGGATGAAATATCATTTACATCCATCAACTGTTGCAGGTTGAACAGTTATATTCGTAAAAGTCGCCCATTAGGAAACTCTACCATTCCCCCATAAAATTCAGAATAAAACTTGTATATTTTATGGTTTAGTAGTGCGTGACTGAACATATCGCACTCTACTATCATCCACCTCCACCACGGCAATGTTACCAAAAATACTTAATAGACAAAATACTCAGTCAACTGCTACTAGTTTGAATTTACTGTCATTAGTTTTATATTTCAACCCATTTTGTGTGATTATTTGTTTTCTGTGCTCCCTGCTTCCCCTTCCTGGTTTTCTGCTCTGGCCTCTTTACTGAAAATCTGAATTATAAGTAAGATTAAACACTTTAGGGGATTTATGCTTGTGTTTTTTCTTCCAGCACAATATTTTTTTCACTCATTAAGAAGTTCTTATGTTTATTAAAAGAGTTTTAGAAACTTTTTAACTAAATGAGATATTAAAGCTCGATACTGACAATTTATTATTATTATTATTATTATTATTATTATAAAGTAAGATTTCAATTGTACAACTCAAACAAACAAATCACGACTACACTGATGCACTTGTGAAGTTGGAAGAGTTCCTTAAACTGGCATTTAATCTGTAAAGACTCAACATGTAAACATAAACAATTTCAGGAATAGAAATAGTTTATCATTATAGTTTCAGGTGATTTTCTGCATGTTTTCCTCCGCTGTATGGACCTTCATTGATTTGATTTATCAAAAGCAAGTCATGAAGTTGTGATATGTGAGTAACACACCATGGATTGTCTTTCACTGTTGTATAATTTCATGTTCACCTGTAGAAAGGTGATCTGGTGTTTGTATGTCTCCTTCCATACAAAAGGAATATATGAATTTAAACACAGTTGAATAACATGACGAGCATGGTTAAAAATATTGTAATAAATCCTTCAGCAAGCCAAAGAAGCTTCCTTTCAATGAGACGTAGTAGGCGGACTTCTATAATAAGATGGGCAAAAATCCGACTATCTGTCAGGCTGTTCCTCTGAGGCCGGCTAAGCAGCAGGCACTGAAACAAAGACAAAGCAGAGGAGAGACAAGAGGAACAGAACTAGTTAAAAGTCTGCAAACTGCTTTGAACTGAAGGCATTTACTTTAAAATAAGAGATGCCGAAAAATATTTTTGACAAAGAACTTTGACATAAAACAAATTCAGTGGGAAGGTATACATATTTTACTTCTAACAGCCACCAATCTGACAAACCTTATGTTGAGTTTTTCACATGATGTGAAACTGTTCTTTACCCATGAGCAACACAAACTGGATTTGTGTTAGAGACGATGTTCAGAACAAATTCAAAAGTTTTTACCCGAGATGTTTCCGTCACAAAACCAAAATGTCAGCTTTCCATGAAAACATGGTTACAGGTACAGGTAAAAAAATAATAATAATTTTATTTATTTATTTATTTATTTATTTATTTATTTATTTATTTATTTATTTATTTATTATTATTATTTTTAGAAATTACAGTGTTTCCATAAAGGAAATGTAATTCTTCTTGCATGACTGTGTTTTTGTGTTTATAATGTAAAGCACTTTGAAATGCCTTGTTGCTGAAATGTGCTATACAAATAAAATTTGATTGATTGATTGATTGATTGATTCTTGTACTTCAATTTCAAATCTGCATAATTTTATTGTTGATGGAAACGCAGCGATCCACTAACACTGAATATCAGGAATATGCAACATCAGAGGCACATGATGTCAGGGAAGTGGGAAGACTTGGAAAGCAGGATTCAGAAAATACTGGTTACTGGATCCATGAATTTCAGGAAATCTTGGTCCAAGCAAGTCACAGTTACAGGAAGTTGGTTACAGGAAGCTGGTAACAGGAAGTCACAGTTACAGGAAGTTGGTGACAGGAAGCTGGTAACAGGAAGTCACAGTTACAGGAAGTTGGTGACAGGAAGTCAATTGGCAAATATTTTAACAAGTTTCTGCAGTGCTGTAATTCCTCATATACTTATCATTAAGAATCTGCTTTATGGGCCCTCAACAGAAAGACAATATCCAGATTATCATTTCAATATAGCTCATTAATTTTGGTGCTTTATAAAGTTGCTGTTTACACACACATACACCCTACACACACAAAGGAGTGTGTGTCAAGTCGCCTATCAGGATGCAATAGTTCATATACTAGCTTTGTGTTTGCTGTATCAATATGTAATTAGAAGCTAGGAGCCACTGCAGTCTGGACCGTCTGTCTGTTATTATATGTGTATGCGTGCGTGCATGCGTGTGCGTGCGTGGTGTGTGTGTGCGTGTGTGTGCGTGTGCGTGTGTATTTGTGAGACTCTAAAGCCATGAAGTTACTTTATGTGCCATCATTATACTTATGAGGTACAGACAGCTGCCCCGCAGCCACTGCTGTGCACACACTCACACACAAATCCAAAGCCAACACATGCACACACACACATTCACACACACACGGACAGTTTGCTGGTTAATGGAGCTCTTCTCTTCTTTAATGAGCGTTGTAGTCGTTCTTCTCTTCACTGTCCCCCTCATTACCTCTCTTTCTTCACTTTTCTTCCTCTCCTCTCTGCTCTTTTGTACCTGTGCCTCTTCTTTTGTTGCCGCTTCATTCTTTACCATCTGTCTTCCCTCTATTTGGAGCTCTTCTCATTGTTTTGTGGGTGTCCCATTCATGCACTGTCTTCATGTTAATCTTTCCTCATATACCTCTTACTACTTTATACTTCTTCCTCCCTTTCATTTCTCTCTTGCAGTTTTTGTCCAGTTGCCCCAGTCAGTGTCACCTTTTTGAAGCTACAGTTAGAATCGTCTTTTAATTTATGCAAAACATTGATGGCTGAGTCATGCACAGCTCTTGCAGCATCTCTTTCTGCAGCCTAAAAAACGTTGTTCGGGTCATCAGTCAGACCTGAAGCCTGAACACTTCAGGTCTACTTCAGTCATGTTCATTTGTACAGCAACTGTCAGCAACTAGGTTGTTCAAAGTGATTTACAAGTTGAAAACGTAACAATAACTACTTTCCAACATGAAGCTGTCACCTTTCTTGTTCACGATCGCCATTAGCACCCAGGAAAACAGCTTGAGCATTGTGGCAACAGTTAGCAGGAGGTGCTCTGTTGCTTCTTCAATTCAGTAAAAACACAGACTCCATCACTTTGAAAGGACTAATTGATTCAAGCACAGAGATTATTGTCTAATGCCTAACTAAGACAATACATCAACGTTTACACCACAGCTGCATGACGTGAAAAGTTGCACGACGAGCGAGTTTATGATTTGATGACAGATTCAGCTCAATGGGAGTTTATTGTGACAGACCAAAATTGTGTGGATGAGCTTTTAGAAGATGAAAGTTAGTTCCCTCTCACTCTGGATTCAGAATATGTTTCACTTCCTGTGACTCACTCTACATTTACTACTGGGGCCAACAAATTTGGGAAAACTCTTTTAGCATAAGGGAATCCCAGTCCTTTTAGTTAATGTTCACAAGGCAGGATCTAATCCTCAATTATGAGTTTTTTTCTGAAATTCATTCTACCTGATCATAAGAAAATGAAGGAAGCTGACAAATGACACATATATCGTGTCAAAGATATTAACGGAAATGTGACATGACCGTTCAGGCTCTTTGAAAACAGTTATATGTCCGAATATGTACTGCATATGGAAGGGGCACAAATTTGACTTTCTTTGGGGTTGAAACAGAGGTGTTATTACACGTTCAGTCAAATATTGGTCACATCTGGGCAAATAATCAAACTGGGTTCTCCTGCTGTGTGAATGTAGCCTTAGTGTTTGCTGGTCATTTCTATCCTACTTTTCTCACAAGAGAAAAATTCTGAAGTGTGGAGATTATTCATCTTCAGACTCTTTGATCTGATACTTTGCAGTTTTTTTCTTACAGTGATTACAGCTTCAAGTGTCTCTAGTAACTTTGCACATTAATAGACTGAAATGATCTTGTCTACAAATAGCTCAAGCGCAGACTTCCTGGAGGTTCATCTTTAGGAGCTGAGCAGGTGCCTGAACACTTCAGGTCTACTTCAGTCATGTTCATTTGTACAGCAACTGTCAGCAACTAGGCTGTTCAAAGTGATTTACAAGTTGAAAACGTAACAATAACTACTTTCCAAATACCATAATCAAAATGATCAAGAATAATAATCATCATCAACTATGCATCAAATATGTGAATTAATGTTGCAGTCATCATGAATCAAAGGCAGCTCCAAACAGGTGGAGCCTTAACCTTGATTTAAAGGAACTGGGTTTCAGCTGTTTTGAAATTTCCTGGAAGTTTATTCCAGATTCATGGTGCATAGAAGCTGAATGCTGCTTCTCCATATCTGGTTCTGGTTCTGGATGCAAGAGTGCAGAATTTTAATCCAGGATCTTCCTGATCTCAGTGCTAACCACTGTTGCACCATTCAACCTTAATTCTGATAAATTACACAAATTGCTTGATTTTTGCTGTCCTTTAAAATTGTTCCAGATTTCTGAACATTTCTCTGTGACTTATTTTCCAGTAGAGAAGGAATCCTTTAAGTTTGAACATTGTGGGTAAAAGGAACTAGAACACACAATGTACAACAATTAAAGACAAAAAGCTGGGCAGTAAGTAATTATGCTGTTATTATGTTGTGTTTTTGCAGAGCCACTTATTTTTTTGACACTGTGATTTTTAAAAGCAGAGAAAGTCATGCTGAGATGATCTCATCAGCTTCAGGTTCATGATTTTGTTATCAAGTTAGAGGACTTGGTCTGTATCTCTGGGGAGAAGTGGGCTGTTATGTCTTGTTTGAGTTATTTTCAAAAGATTCCTCTAGGCATCACATAAGTAGAACGGCAGTGAGGCTTGAGGCTCGATAAATACCCTTTCCACATGCTATACTGAGGATACAAGCAGGGGTAATTGTACCACTTTGTAGTTTTTGTCGTTACCATGGTTGCACACCTGCATCTGTCCATCTCTTTACTTGACAAATATAGCTGCAGGTACCAAGCAAAGTGCGTCAGGCTGTAAACAGGTGCAATTAGGTCCTGTCCACCCACCGAGGAGTTTGGAGATACGGCTTTTTTCCTGCTGTCACCGAGAAATTGCTCTGCAGTAACTGACCTGAGCTGACAGAACAGCAGGAAAGTTTGAAGCTTTTATTCATCAGCTCAAATTGCTATTGTGCGGCTCTACTGCAAATTGTATGCTGTTCACTAAACATTTAAAGATCAACAAGAGGCTCGAACCTCTAATTCCCAGAGTAAATTTAGATGTTTTATCGCTAACAGTGATGTGGTCTGACATGTTCTGTGTCTGTTGACTGGATGAAACAAGACAAACTCACTTATTTTTTTCTCCCATTCAGGAGGTTAAAATATGTTATTCATAAGTAATACCAATAATATTGTGATGAGCTGTTGATGTGTTCAGGGTGAAGCCACCACCAGAGGCAAGCACCAGGTCTGGTTCTTCTTCCAGATTAAAGCTGAATGTTTAGAGTTCGACTTCATACTTCAGGACAGTTTCTTATTGTTCACAAAAATATACAAAAATAAGACTTCTGACTGGAAGTCAACAAGAGGCTTGAACAAGACTTGTACCATCAAAACCTGAGACCTGACTTGCACTTCAGGTCTAGGTTGGGTTCCACAGGTTTTATCTCATTCAATAAAGAGAGAGCATAATGAGAGCTACAGACTGCAGCTGCTGCATATGTGTCCTTACTGAGAAAGGGTGAGCTTGATAATTAACCAGTGGCAGCAGTAGATTAATATAGGATGTTAGTGGCTCATAACAATCTGTTCATGTTAGCTACAGTTTCATGACTACACGAATGTCTCCGATTGAAAGCTCTATTTTTGGTTTTCAAAACTGCAGGAATGTTGGAATCTTGGTTTCACCACTCCTGTCAGTTCATCCAGTTAGTTCTGCACCTCTCTGGCTCTCTGATCAGGTAGCTGGAGTCATCCACCCTCATCAGGTGGAGCTTGAGAGGAGCTGAGGCTGTCCTTTGATGCCACAGTGTTAACCTTCAGTGGTAATTTGAACTTAAACTGAGACTGACCTTTGGTCTGTTTTCCTTTTTTAAAGTCACTCCTGATGAAACTCTGGATTTCATTCCAGTTTTATTCTCAGCTTATTCAGTCACCTGCAAACCTCCAGCTTTAACCCTGGAGTCCCTGGGGCCTCATTGCCCTCATGGCTGTCCCATAAATCTCCCCCCAGGCGCTCCTCTCCCACCCAGTCGCATCTTCAGCATCTCCCATTCTGAACATCAAGCCATCGAAAAATACATCAATGAATCATCCATCACTTATCTTCACCATTGGGGGTGGGCTTCTTCTTTGTCAGCAAGGATGACTCCCTCTGACTCTGGATTGACTACAGGTCTGAATCAAATCACTGTAAAAATAAATTCCCTCTCCCCCTCATCTCCTTATTCAAACCTTCTTAAGAAGCAACCAGTTCTTCCAGACGGGACCTCCACACATTCTACCACCTTGTCCCTGTCAGGGAGCTGAATGGAAAACTACCTCCAAACCCCCCCAGGTTTGAAGGTAGTTTTGGTCTTTGCAATGCCCCAACTGTTTCTCCCAGGGCTCTGGTCTGACCTCTAACCTACACTTCAGGACTCCTGTGTTCTCTTATCTTTGCACATTTCTTTATGGTTGTCAATAAATCTTCCCATTTTTCTTGGTTTCCTGCATGTGAGTCAGACAATTACCTAAAACCATGACAGTAAATTGGTTAGTATTGAGTGGGTTTGTATCACTTATGTTGTGAATTCATATGGCTGCAGTTTGCCTCATTGCAATAGCAATCTGAAATACATGTGTTATGTTAGTGGCTTTGCTTTGAAGCAACCATGTACCTCACATATATTGTTGGGCTAGCATGAAACAACACTGAGGTTCACATTTGTCAAAATGCAGGACGTAAAACATTTAATTTGTATTTCAGCCATTTCACTGGTGAGTCAGGTAAATGATTGGCTAGTTTGCTGCAATAAGCAGCAGATCAGCAGTATTAAGTTAGCTGAATCTAGTGGAATCTATTAGTTCTGGAGAATTTCAAGTGAATGTGCAAATAGAGCTGACACTATCAGCTGGCTGCACACCTGGAGACAGCGAGAGAGAGGGGCTGAGAGAGAAATAGCAGAAGCTAGGAAAGAGTGGTGAGATGATGCCTAATGTGGTGTGTAATGCTGTTTTTCTATCTGTGATTGGCTCCATTTAACCCCAAGTAACCCACTCCCTCACCCAACCACCCCCAGCCCCCACCTCTCCACCAGCCAGCTGGATGACTGGCTGGGCTGCTGCCAACTTATATCGTATGTGAATAAGTATGCTTTTGCTGCTATCTGCTTCTGCTTTTTGGAAAACTCATCTTTATCTATCCCCGCCTGCTTACTGTTACCTGGCCCTGCTGCCTCAGCGACATGGCCGGTGAATCAGCACTAACCAGGAGAGAGAGAGAGAGAGAGAGAGAGAGAGAGAGGATCAGAGAGAGGGGAAGTACCACGGAAAGGAAACAGAAATCAAATCAGGTTTATCACAGGTTTGGGAGGCAGAGTGTCCTAATGTTCTTAGGCTGCACACTGGAAACACACAGATATTTTTTTTTCTTCTTCTCTCAATGTATCTTAATCTAACGGTCTCAACTGTTGCACTCATTTGAGATTAATATCCCAGGAAATGTGGTGATTAAACATTTGTGATGCTGTACTGATCATTCATAACTTCATGTTAACTGTTCTCAAGGAGAAAAGGCTTGAATTTTAAAATCTAACAGGGACATGAACACAGCCAGAGGGAGGGAAAGACAGAGCTACTGTGTCATGAGATTTTGGTTCCGCCTGCTGAAAACATTAAATACTGCTTTTAGCAGCTGATTTGTACGGAACATCCACACAAATGGATGGAAGCGAGATCCCAATTCATGGCATGCCACACATTAACTGACAGCTGCTGGCGAGTGTTTGCTTTTTTAGAAGCCAGAATAAAAGCCGTGCTTCTCCTCAAGCTAAATCTGCCGGAACATGTTGAGTTTTCTCTACAGCTCATTAATCCATTTTTAATCCACTTCAAACATTTATTCAATGCAGTTAATAAATACCTCATTTATCCAAAATGTTGTTGTAACTCATATCATCCAAATGTCTTTAAAGAATTGCTGTGGATGATGCTGTTGGTAGGGAGGACCTCCAGTAGCAGTCAGTAGTCCAATGACCCTGAAGTGGCTTCTGACTGAAGACTGTTGCTGTTTGACAGTTTAATGACTGGCTGTTGGAGCTCTTGCTGCTCCTCGTCTTTAAATCTCTGTGCTTGGTTGTAAAGTTGGAAGTTTTCTGGAGTCTAGGGTCATAGTTCAGATATTGTTTGATCTTTTGAGATGCTAATCAGCTGCTCCCAGTTGTGAAATCAATATATTGTTGCCACAGCTAAGCATTACAACATCTGTCCAAAAGAAAAAAAATTGAGAGCAAAAATCCTTTCAGCTTCACAACATGCAAAACCAGCAGGGGAAATGATCAAAAATAAATCAATAAATCAATAACTAACGCACCAACCAAAAAATAATATTCTTTTAATATTCTTGCTATGCTGTTTTACTCTCTTTAAAACAGGCCCATCTGAAAACATGCATTGCAAATTAGCTCAGGCATTAATTGTTATAGTGTTCAATATTTGCTTGTACTCAACACTTTTCCTCAATCAATCATAAATTGATTGAGGAAATCAATCAACTAACATAGAGATCTATATTTTCATTTTACAATTTAAGAAAATACTATGAAACATGTTTAACAAAGTGCAAAAATCAATTTACACTTAAGTCTATGTTCATTTGTAAAACTAAACATATACAAAGAATGGCAACATCATTTTAACAATGCAGAATTAACGTTAACGTCATCTTCTACATAAAACATGTAACAATCTCTGCAGCATGTAAACATAGAATAGAATAGAATAGAATTCAACTTTATTGTCATTGCATTGTCACTTGTACAAGCAACGAAATGTAGTTTGCATCTATCCAGAAGAGCTATACATGATATAAATATTTATAAACAGGTGTATGAAGATATAAACAGAGAATATTGACGTGCTATAAATAAAATGTTTTTTACAATATAAATATAAATGAGAGCTTATGTACATACTATACAAATTACACAGATTATACAGAATATACAGGAATATGAAGAATGGATTGTATATATATTAGTTGTTTTATGATACAGGTTAAATAATGGGAAATTAGATTTACAGATTATATAAAGATTGTATGTGCATGTGGGTGAGGGGAACAGTCCAGGGATGGGGGGGGACAGTCCTTATAGTTTGTGTCAGGAGGCGTTCAGGAGCGTGACAGCTGTGGGGAAGAAGCTGTTCCGGTGCCTGGTGGTTCTGGTCCGTAGGCTTCTGTAGCGCCTCCCAGAGGGCAGGAGAGAGAAGAGTGTGTGTGCAGGGTGAGTCAAGTCCTTGGTGATTTTGCCGGACCTTTTTCAGACACCGCTTCCTGTAGATGTCATTGATGGCAGGAAGCGATGCCCCGGGCGATGTGCTGGGCAGTTTTCACCACCCTTTGCAGCGCCTTCCGGTCGGAGACAGAGCAGTTCCCATACCAAACTGTGATGCAGTTGGTGAGGATGCTCTCAATGGTGCAGCGGTAAAAGTTGGTGAGGATCTCTGAGGACAGGTGGTTCTTCCTCAAGGTCCTCATAAAGAAGAGGCGCTGGTGCGCCTTCTGACGAGTTTGGAGCAGTTGGTCGTCCAGGTCAGGTCCTCGGAGATGTGGACTCCCAGGAACTTAAAGCTGTTCACACGCTCCACCGCTATTCCCTTGATGTGGATGGGTGGGTGGAGGTCAGCGTTCCTCCTGAAGTCCACGATGAGCTCCTTGGTCTTCTCGGTGTTCAACTGCAGGTAGTTCTTGTCGCACCACTCAGCCAGACGGTCCACCTCCTCCCTGTAGGCGGCCTCATCGTTGTCTCTGATGAGGCCGATCACCGTGATGTCATCAGCAAACTTGATGATGGCATTAGAGCCATGGACAGGTCTGCAATCGTGGGTGAAGAGAGAGTAGAGGAAGGGACTCATCACACAGCCTTGTGGCACTCCGGTGTTTATGATGATGGTGGATGAGAAGTGATTGTCCACCCGGACGTGTTGGGGGTCGACTGGTCAGGAAGTCGAGCAACCAGTTGCACATGAGTGAACTGATGCCGAGGTCTGTGAGTTTGGCAATGAGTTGTGATGGAATGACAGTGTTAAATGCTGAACTAAAGTCTAAGAACAGCATTCTGGCATAAGTGTTCTTGTTGTCTAGGTGGGAAAGGACAGAGTGCAGTGCTATGGAGACTGCATCCTCTGTGCTCCTATTCTGCCTGTATGCGAAATTGGTGGGGATCCAGTGTGGGGGGGGTAGACAGGATCTGAGGTGTGCTAGGACCAGCCGCTCCAAGCACTTGGTGATGATGGGAGTGAGGGCTACCGGACGATAGTCATTGAGTCTGGTCGGGTTGGAATTCTTGGGAATTGGGACGATGGAGGTAGACTTGAAGCAGGTCGGTACCACGGCGCGGGCCAGGGACAGGTTGAAAATGTCCGTCAGCACTCCTGCCAGCTCCCCAGAGCACGCTCTGAGGACACGACCAGGTATGCCATCAGGACCCGCAGCCTTGTTGGATTTAATCCTGCTCAGAGCCGCTTCTACATCAGAGGAGAGGAGAGTCAGTGGATGTTGATCTGGGGTGGTGGCTGTCTTAATTGCAGTTGTAGTGTTCCCTCTCTCAAAACGAGCATAGAAGTTGTTAAGCTCGTTGAGGAAGGAGACATCAGCGGAGGCAGTGGAGGTGTTGGAGTTCTTGTAGTCTGTGAGAATCTGAAGGCCTTGCCACATGCGTCGGGGGTTGGAGTTGGAAAAGTGATCCTCCACCTTCCTTTTGTAGTGGTGTTTGGCCTGCTTGATTCCCGTCTTCAGCTCAGCCCTGGCTGCACTGTAGGTCTGTGCATCCCCCCGTCCTGAAGGCGATGTTACGGGCCTTCAGCAGGAGACGAACATCTCGGTTCATCCAGGGCTTCTGGTTGGGGGTACATGGTGATGCGTTTGTGGATGGTGACACAGTCTATGGTGGTGGAGATGTGGTCCAGTACAGATGAGGCGTACTGATCCAAGTCTGTGTGGTGGAAAGTATTCCAATCTGTATTCCTGAACTGGTCCTGGAGCACAGCGTCTGAGCCCTCTGGCCACACCTTTACTGTCCTCACAGTGGGTTTCACACGTTGGATGAGTGGTGAGTACCGCGGTGTGAGAAACAGGGAGAGATGGTCTGATTGTCCGATGTGGGGGAGGGGTGTCACCTTGTAAGCTCCAGCCAGATTGGAGTAGACATGGTCCAGGGTCTTGTCTCCTCTGGTGTGGCAGGAGACGTGTTGGTGGAATCTGGGGAGGACTGTCTTCAAGTTGGAGTGGTTGAAGTCACCCGCAACAATAAAAGCAGCCTCAGGGTGTTTAGTTTGGTGTTTGCTAATGGCCGCATAGAGTTCTTTCATGGCTAGCTTGGCATTAGCATCCGGGGGGTGTACACAGCAGTGATGATAATAGAAGTGAATTCCCTTGGGAGGTAATAAGGTCTGCATTTGATCATTAAAAACTCCACATTCTGTGAGCAGTGACTCTCGGTAATAGCAGAGTCTGTGCACCAAGCTTTGTTGATATAAATGCACAAACCTCCGCCTCTGGTCTCACCGAGTCATCTGCTATCCTGTCGGCTCGGTATGTATGGCGTCCAGTTAACTGGATAGCATTGTCCGGGTAGCTGTTGTTTAGCCATGTTTCGGTGAAAACCATGACATTTGAGTCCATAATCCGTCTGTCACTAGTGATAGACAGACGTAACTCGTCCCATTTTATTGGCCAGAGAACGGACATTGGCGAGGAAAATGCTCGGTAAAGGGAGCCGGTGTGGTGTTAGCTTTAGCCTAGCTCGCACCCCTCCACGCTTACCCCGCCTTTGTTTACGTTCTCGTCTCCGCCTACGTGCACTTCCACCCGGTGGAGGGAAGTGGGCCGCCTCCGGTGTTCTGGAGATCTCTGGGATAAGTCTGAGATCGGCGATAAAAGTGTCAGGATTGTAGCTCCAAAGGTCCAAAAGTTCTTGTCTGCTGTAGCACTGCAGCGCGGTGCAGTTCTTGAAAAAAAGTCCGGTGAGAAATAGGTAAAAAACCACTAAATAGCAGGTCCTGGAGAGACACTGAGCCTCGCGTTGTTCACGCGCCGCCATCTTTAAATTGGAAGTCATTCAGTAAAAATAAGTCTCCACTGTCAGTCTTAATGCAGCTAACTAAAGCACATCGGTCCAACCCGGTCCAAGCATTTCACTGTTCCTTCTATTGTTCCACAGGATAAACTTTGCATTACAAGAAGAAGTTTTCATAGCTGTGTATTTTAGACCAAAACCAAAAGCATCTGTGGAAAATCTTTGCCATAGGGCTTCCTTCCAGTCCTGCAAAACCTTCGAGGCTTTTCAACTTTGAACAGGACAAAAACAATGTTCCAGTGACTCGTGGTGTTCACAAAGAGGACAATCCACCCAACTGTTAAAATGAGCTCATTCATCTGCCTTTGGGATAAAATCCAAACCAAAAACCTGTGTCCACTTCAACTCTCTGACACCAAACAGCTTTAGTAGAGCTGCTTCTTCCAACAGGAACTGAGAACACTAGGAAATGATAACGCCAATGCTTTCCTAGAGCAGGTTTTCTGGCACGGTTGGAAAGCATTGGTGCACCATTTACTAGGAGTGTCTCAATATCAGTTTGTCTAGTCTCAGTACAAGTACCTCTGCTTAATATTACTACTTAGTATTACTTAGTTCTGTATGAGTATTGGGGGGGGAAATGTATTATTGAAACATCCGATAATATGATTGATTCAGTGATCCAACACTTCTCCTTAATTTCACTAATATTGGCTTCTTTCAAAGGGTGTGAGGACTTATGAACAGCCAGAGCAGATTAATTGATGACTTGTCTTCACACAATGGTTTTATGAAAAAAAAACTAAAGGTGAAATTTAACTTGTCTCTTTTCATTTGCTGTGTATAAAAGATGAAATCCAGCCATTGGTTAGTGTAGTTTGCAGCATACTGACCATTACAGCATGAGCTGTGCAGTTATCTTGAACAAGTGAATTTGCAAAGTTCAAAATATGTAGCTGTACAAGCAGTGAGTCATGCATTTCAGTGAGAATTCCACAGACGGGGAGATGTGTTTAGTAAAAGATTTTAAAAAAAGCTTTGCGAGATACTCAGCCTGACAGCTTCCCGCTGGGTTGTGTCTCCACTTTCCAAGAGGACTATTTTAAGAGCTAATATATTTCTATTTGTCTTCTCCTCTTTCTTTCTCTATTACCCAAAATGACACCGTGTTTTTCCCCTTAATTCCCAGGCTGCTGCTGATCCTTTATTCCTGCTGCTCTCCTCCCTCTCTCCCTTTCCGAGTAGAGCCCCATAACCAGGAGTGATTTGATTACTCTGTGTAGCTATGGTCCCTCATTGTTATCAGCCTTCATAAATGTTTAAGGACCATTAAGGAGACGCAAAGAGCGCAGACGGACAGAGGGGATATCTTAATGCCTAAATGACCATTACCCCTCTCCATTTACAGATTAAAAGCTTTATTTTGTTTACTCCGCCTACTACTCATCATCCCCTTGCTTATCCCTCTGGCTGCATGTGTCCGCTGAGGCTCTACGGAATGACTTTTTGTTTAGGAAGATGATGGTGATGAAAATGCATTACACAGAAGAGCAGAAGTGTTTACAGACTCGTTCACTTTCAAAGTTCAATTTTCATAGGCTTTCTCCAATGCTTCCATTGTCATAATGTTTTTATGAAAGCCAGGACATCTGGAAGGAGAGCGTCAGGTCACCAGATTGGTTCAGATCACTTTTCTGAATGAAAATGTAAGTTTAGTAGCAAGGCAAGGACTGAAAACATTTATAAGGGGGGAATTATTTCCCCACCTGTTGATCCATTCGAGTTGATCCAAATGTAAAGGAAAAGGAATGAAAAGATCTGTGCAAAGCAGAAGGGCATTAGTTGTATCATTTATCATTTATCAGAGTACATTTCATTTTCATGATATGAATTTTGATTTATCATTGTCCATATTTTGTTGATATATGGTTTTGATTAATATGTCATTAATTGCAACTAATTAATTACAGACCCTGTGACTAAGTTGAATACAATTTATAACTGAGTGTAACCAATATTCCAGATTATTGTAATCAGTTTGAGAATAATTATGTTAAACAGCGCTTGTACATAAAAGGCCAAAATATTGGTGCCATGTACACGAGTGTTCAAAACGCTGTCACTTTGGAAGTGAGAGGTAAATTACTGGTGTCATGGAAACATGAGTCCAACTCGCTGTTGCCATGTAAACAAGATGCCAAAACATTCTTATTATGTAAACAACTGACCATAACTTTGGCGCTACGTTAACATGAGACCAAAACATTGTTTCTGTTGGGGCGTGCTGTGGTGGCGTAGGGAATAGCACAACCCACACTTAGAGACCTTGAGTCCTTGACGTGGCAGTCTGGGAATCGAACCTGAGACCTGGCCATCGCTGGTTCGATTCTTGGACGATTTTTGCCGCAGGTCTTGCCCCCTTTCCTGTCAGCCTACTTTCATATAAGTGATACTTGAGCCCACAAAAACCCTCTGGAGGGAAAATAAACAAATAAAAAGAACATTGTTACTGTGTAAACGAAAGGCAACACTGTTGGTTCCATCTATATTGGTGGCCATAATGTTGGTAACATATAAACAAGAGGCCAAATTGCTCTTACTCTTAAACCACAAGTGTCAAACTCCAGTCCTGGAGGAACCACTGCCCTGCAGCCTTTAGATGTGCCCCACCTGAATAGAATAATGAGGTCATTAAGGTTATGGAGAACTGATGTACACCAGGAGGAGATAATGAAGACTTTTCATTCCAGTGTTTTGTACCTGCACATCTAAGGACTGCAGGACCCCTGCAGTTCTTGAGGACTGGAGTTTGACACCCCCGCTTTAAACGAAAGGTCATAATGAGGTCATTATGTAAATGACAAAACACTATAGCAGTGTTAACAAGAGCCCAAAACCTTCATACCATGTAGGAGAGAACCATCGATCTGCAGTGATCCACCTTGTTCTCTGACTCCAGCTCTAAATCAGTGTTTCTATAACAAGATGTCTGACTGTTTTCCCAGGTTTTCAGACTGTCTGTCTTTATCTGATAACGCATGTGAATGAAAACTTGGTTCCTCTGACAGTTTGTATAATTGAACTGGTTGGTATCTGGTATATTAGTTAAGTGTATCCATTCAGCTTCTTTCAGTCTTTTATATCTTTTCTGTGAGATGACTGTTGGAACTCTGAGAACTGATTTGTGTGTAAAGTGGCTGATTTCTTGTCTAAAGCATCATAACACCACTGCAGGCCTTCAAACAGTTCAAAGCAAATGCTGAAAGTCTAGTTATGTAAAGACAGGAGAGGAATAAAGAGATGGTAAACAGAAAGAGCAACTCTTCATGAGAAAATGTCACTAAAGGAGACGACCACATTAAGGAGAGTTTCTATGAGATGGAAGATGGAGGCTGATTGTTGGATAAAAAGGAAGAAGATCGCTGGAGACCTGAACCCAGTCAGGAAGGTGGTTTCAGATGAAGCTTAGAGCCTGAAAATACTCAGTGCTAATTCCAGAGCTTTTCCACAGAGACCAAAGAGCAACACACACATACACACACAGACAACATTACGACATTAATGTCTGGGTTGGTGAGTGCACAACTACTCGCTGACATATACAGAAACTCGCCCACATTTATATTCACGTTCTCTCTCTTTGAAGCGCGCACACACACACACACACACACACACACACACACCTGCATGCGCACACACACACGCAGCAGTTTGCTGAGCAGTAGCGGACTGGTCCTGATTTTTGCCAGTGGGGAGGAAACATGCCTGATTATTTAATAGGCCTCACAATGGACCACACAGAGAGCTCTGTGTGTGTGTGTGCATGTGTGTGAGTGTGTTCGCTCAACTACTTGAGTCTGTGTGAAGACTACCGCATCTCAGACTCACACAGACTCCTCCGAGCTTCACACTGAACAGCTCATCTGGCTTGTAGGGCCAAAAGTCGAGTTAATAACCCATGCCTTATAAATAAATGCTCACTTGACTACATTTCGTCACAAATTGCTACAACGCATTAGTGATTCAAGCGAGACGATCTTTATGAAAGCTCTTGCATTTGCTCCTCCAAACACCTGGGGCTCTATCGTTGTGAATCAATGACGCAGAGCACGAGCGCGCAGGGTGTGGTGAGTGATTTGTGGTAATTTTTGTGGCCTGAGGTGCTCAGCAAATAACTGCAGCGGAGGTGCAAACAGCTTGGGATTAGTCAGAATACATTAACATCCATGGTGCTGATGACCAATCATTACTTTTTTTATTATTAATATTATTTTCTGTATTATTAGTATTGTAAAAGTAGAACCCTCTGAAGAAAGAAGAGCCAGTGTCCTTGTGCAGAGAGAGGAGCAGCATAAAATGCATTACCTTAGCATGAGGCTCTTTCAGTTACAGTCCCTTTTGTTGTCAGAGGAGAACTGCTGCTCGATGTAGAAAATGGCTCCTAAAGAGGATGAGGTCACTAATAGATCTCTGGACACCATGTAATGCGCTACACAGTAAAAACCATCAGGTGAATACAACTGCCTGATGATGTTCACATTTAGAGCCCTGCTTAAATCATCTCATCTCAGTTGTTTTGACTGGTTTCCATGGGGAATATACAGAAAAATACAGTCCACACACTGAAATGTCAGCTTTTTGTCATGTGAAACGAGAAGATCGTCACCAGTCTGAATGTGTGATTTATGTTGAATTATTCAACAACAACAGAAAAAACTGCTAAATGGAAAAAAGGTAAAAATGTAAAACATAAAAAAAGCTTCAATAAACATATTGCAGAAGTTGGAAAAGACTTCAGTAAATTTTTGTTCAGCCACCTGTGGATGAGTTCCAGCATTCAGTGAAGAACAAACAGTAGGAAAAGTTTCTAGTGGAGTTTCATCGACAGCTTACATCAGCATGACAACGTAGAACAAAACATTCAAAAAATTAGACTATCGCTGGAAATCCCATTTATCACCAGGTGAAACACATTAAATATGTTGAGTACATAGAGATGGATGTAGGGCAGGCTTTTTATGTTGTGACTATGAAGCCTAGGTTTAAATTCAAGCTGGGAGATTCTCTCCAGCCTCACCTGCATCATTCAGTGACCAACCAGCACCAGGGCGCCACTCCACCTCGGCCAATCATCACTCAAGAACCTCTGTATAAAGTCCTTCATCCATGGATCCACCTGCAGGTGTTCCGACCCGCCTCCTCCTCATCCACGCCTTCATTCTCCAGCCTCCTTCAGGCTTCCCTCCAGTCCAGTCTCTAATCCTCTCCGAGAGCGGTTCATCCTCCTGGCAATCCTCAGCATGCACGTCTTCTACCAGCCAGGTCCGGCCACCAGAGGACTTTAAGTCCAATAAAACTTTCCAAGTGTTTCTTTTCTCTGTGTGAGTCTATTCAGATTGAATTAAAATTAGAATGTTACATCAGTCCAATAATAAGAAACGATCAAAAACAAAAATGTGGGCTTAAACAAAGTATGTAGCTGTATTAATACCTGCTTAATGATTGTTATTTTCAAATGGTGCTTTTAATTTGACCTACAGCCAAATTAAGATATAATAAAGATATTCCAATTTATTAAAAATGACTGTAGAGTCACGATGATGATGATCAGACGTAGAGGCCCACCACTATTACAAACACAGCAATCTAACACCCTAAAACAACACTTCTACCTGATGAATTGTTTTCCAGCCTGATGTCACAAGACAAAATGATAACTAAATGTTTCAGGGTTTAAGCAGTGATGTTTCTGCTCCATACCCAGAATGCTGCCAGTGTCTTTAGCTCACTGACTTCATGCTGTCGGTTATAGAAAATGGATGTATTTCTTAATGTAATCCTTCGCCAGGTATGAAATGTTTCTTATTGGTCTTTCCATCTCACAGAAACATCAGAAGCAGAAATACTTGTGGGATCCACATTTCTGTGACTGTGTGCTTACAGGTGGGATCAACCTGAAAAGCAATCAGGTTGATCACTGCTGCTGTCGCTCAGCAGTGACTCAAAGACTGATTTATCAGTTTACCTTATTTGCATATGGTGGCAACACAGGTAGGGAGATAAAGTGCTCATTCTGCTGCAGTTTGATGACTGTATCTGAACAGCTTACAGGGACATTATGACAAAACTTTCATCATGTCTGTCCTTCGCACCTGAAACCACGCCAAGCTTTCTGCTCATGGGGGAGCATGATGTAGTACCTTAAAAATCTGATTCACTCCCAATTCCCTTCTGTTTTTTCCTGTATGGCTGAATACTGTACGAAGAGCAAACTTACATGAGGGCACTAACGCCTGCACAAGGAGGCTGACAGGTATGAAAAGATGATAGAAGTGAATACATTCTTCATTCATTTGAATCAATTAAATTTTCAGTTCAGCTTACTGACATTGTACCAATTCAAAATGTCATCTTAAGGCACTTCACAACTACGTTAATTCAGTCCAATCGTAAAACACCTTCAAATGGGTAGAGGGGGTTAGGGTTAAAAAAAAGGAAAGTAGAACGTCAGTAGCTGTAGAGCTACTAAACAATTCAGCTCTGAGACAGTTTTCAAATCTACAGGATGAAGCAAAACAAAACCAAAAAGGGCAAAAATGTGCATAGATATTCACCCCTACTTTTGAAATGGCAATGGAGAACTGATGAAGACTGGAGATGAGAGCAGAGTAGAAAACTTGGTTGACAAAAATTGAGACAGAAAGCTGCTGTTTGCATCTGCATGTGCATTTTGAAGTTTCGCAATAGAAACAGGTGATGGAAACTGTAAAATTCATAATAAATTCCTAAATTTTGAACCTTGCTTGTGGTTGCTTTTGACTTCTCTGAAAAACAGTTGGTGCATTAAGGGGAGATGGAAACACATCGTCCGTACCTTACCACAGGCACAACATTTCTAAGTTCAGATCTCAAATTCAACGTGGCTGTAATAAATCTGACGAAATCACAAACTGCATCGTCTGGTTGATTCGCTCCAAACCAGCAGATGGAAACATGCCTAATTTGTTTTTATTTTTCATTTTTGCCACATTTTGAAAGTTCGATGAACCTTAACATGACAATAAGATGGAAACGAATCTAATGATTTGGACTGAGAAGGTGAATTTGCTCTCCTTTCTTCGCCGCTTAGCCTGTTAGCATCAGAACAAGGTCAGGTTGATCCTCTGGTCCATCCAGCCTTGAGTCACGAGCCCTCCACTACTGACTTTAGATCGTTTTTATGACGTCTAATAATTATTTGGTGCTGTGCACTCTGGCCCAACACCTTAACTCTCTTCTTTAGTTTCATAAATTCTAGGCACCACAGAGAAAGTATCTCATCGTGGCTCAATTCTCAGCTAATGATTTCTGCTGTTTCCAGAGGCTATAAAAGGAAAATGAGGATGAGCTTTAAACAAAGCTTTGGGTAACCTGGTGGTCAGCTGCTAAACTGGAAATAATTAAGTAAAATGGTGAGTGAATGAGACATACTGGCCAGCATCAGCAGTGCGTTGGGTAGCCAGGAATGTGGAGGTGCTATCCCTGTGCTGTTATCTGGTGCTGCGTTGTCAGCAAGACGTTTCCACCACAGACTACAAATCACTGGGAGCTTAGTGTGTTTGGATGGTTCGGAGCTTCCAGTAAATGCAGTTCTTCCAGAAAATAAAGTTCACTTATGCTTGTTTGAGAGCTGCAAACCACAGCAACACTAAGAGCATTTCACACTAGAGGACAATAGTCCACTGCTTCATTTTAAAGCCCATATTTATACTAGTTTATTTATTTTAATATGATTCTCTCCCTATATGATAATAACTTCTTCTTCATCTGTTTTTTGACTAACTGCACATTGTATTCCCAGTTTATCCAGACTGTAGTAGTGCTGGTACTGGTCCTGCTTTTCAGACTACGGCTAGTTTAAAGCGGTGGATGTGTCTGTGTGAAGTAAACATAGCATCTCTTTCTAACAGTGTTTGCTTGTGTATGTGTGTGCTCTGCTTTGTGCCAACATCAAATGAATTTTCGGATATCAGTGTGTTTTCATCAGTCCCACACTGACAAGCTCTATTAAAAACACCCTTGGACTCATTCTCATCACAGTTTGACAGGAGTAATTCCCATGGCAAGCAGGATGACTAGATGGAAGTGAATGGAGTTCACACCGATCCAATTTTAAAGTCTATTTTTTCCCCCTTTTTGCTTGTTTTATTTACTACATAAGGCCTGGGATAATATACAAGTTCTCCACTAGTCAATAGTAGGCACAGAAGATATTTTACAGCTCCAAATGGAATGAGCTAAGCAGTATTTTCTTTCGTTCTCCGAGGCAGACTCCTAGTGAGCTAACTGCAGGCGTGAAGGTGTTGTCACGGAGGCTTGAATCTTGCTGTATCAGGTCGTTTGTTTAGGTTGCAATCTGTCCTGTACTTAAAACTACTGCCTGAAGGAAAATCAATCTGCCTGTAAAGTCGATTCAAATTACCACTTTCCCCACATGTCGTACGTATGCATCATTATGTATGTGCATGCTTATTACCGCCGCCATATGTCGGCTCACCCGCCCTCCCTGACGAGTGCGACTGTCTTCCTGTTGTGGCTGGTGACTTGATCAGTGCAGCAGAGTTTTCCAGAAGCACAAAACTGTTTTCTTTTCATTAACCATCTGCTCTGCGTGGAATCTCAGCCATGCCGAGCAACAGTTAGAGGAGCTGTCAGTCTGGGAGTGTGTTGCTTAAATCCCTCCTTTACGCCATCAGTCCCCATAAAAGAAAGAAAAAAACTTGTAATGTTGTATGACATACCAGCAATCTGAAGCTGATGGTTCTGAGCAGCTTTTCCTGCAGCAGTCCTGCTTTCTGGGGTCAAAACATTACAGTCACAAAAATGTCATATCAGACTGATATGACAAACCATTTCCATCATGACAGAAAAGATACAAATCCAACAGGAAGACAGAGTTTGAAAGTCATAATTATGAGATGGTAAATATAGTTTGAAAGTCTTCACTTCCAGTTTTAAACGTCTAATATCAGAATAAATGTAATAACTTCAGGTTTGAGGTCATTATTATGAGAATAACAGTCACCATATGCAGTCATGTTTACGAGAATAAGTCATAATCATGAGAAAAAATATTTATAGTTCCAAGTTTTAATGCCATCATTATGAGTCTTAGAGTCATAACTACTAGAATAAAGTCATAATTTCAGGTTTAAAGATATAAATACGTGAATGAAACTCATTTCTTAAAATAAGTCATATTTTCGAGTGTTTTTAGTCATTACTGGTTTCACAGTCATAATTATACGTTTTAATTGTCATTACAAGAGTAGGCAATAATTTAGTTTTAGTCATGATTTCAAGAATAAATCATAATTATGAAAATAATTGTTTTGAATTCAATTTGAAATACATTACTATAAGTTTTAACATAATAATTATTTAATAAAAATAATCATTTAAATTTTAAAGTCATATTACGTGAATAAAAGTCAAATATCAGTTTTGAAGTCATAATTGTAAATAAGAGAATAAAGTTTATGATTCAGTGTTTTAAATCATGCATTTTAAATTCTATTATTAAAATAAGCATAATTTTAAATTCATTATGAAAATAAATGTATAATAATAATACTAATAATCAGAACTTAAAAACTCAAAATGTAATAAGTTAATATTATAATTATTAATTTGTGTTGGACTTTTATTGTCTTTCTTTCATGGCAAAAATAAGATTTTATTGTTTAATATTTTTATATGACACATTCTAATTTTTTTTAAGTCAATTTGAATTTATCTTAATTTCTACTGAAAAACAATTCACACCATATCAGTGAAAACCATTTGTCTCTTTTTTATACATATGTTATTTCCATCAAACTGTCAGAATCAGGAACAAAAGGGAAACAATAAAAAAAACTTCAAATGTTATCAGTTAAAATGACTGGGTTCTCTAAAATATATTTGGTTGCAAAACCTTTGACTAAAATAAGCTTGTAAGAGTGACAGTCAGTTCATGTTCCTTCCTTGTCCCCAGTCTGCAGCCTGCATCCGTCCTTCAGGTTGTTAACCTGCAGACACGCCCAAGATCTTTGTCTCAGTCAGTCAGTCAGTCAGTCAGTCAGTCAGTCAGTCAGTCAGTCAGTCAGTCAGTCAGTCAGTCAGTCAGTCAGTCAGTCAGTCAGTCAGTCAGTCAGTCATTTTACTTAGAAAATGTCTTGATGACCCTTCGAATTCACGTTTCCTTTCACTTATGTTGCCTTTAGTGCCAGTCAGGTTGCAGAGTTGCAACAATTTCTTAAAAGTTCTTTTCACAGAGACATAACCAGGTCTTGTGTTGGGTTTCTTTACAGAGGATCAACCCGATATCACTTGAGTGTATCTGCAGTCAGCAAAATAAATAAATGATATTTTTTTTCCTGTCAAACAAGTCTAAATTAGGAAAATGAAAATTTCAAACACAGCAAATACAATGCATATTAATGAAGATATTTAGTGTGGCAATGAGCATGAATTTGTGATATCTTGCTACGATGCAGAGAAGCAGCCAACCTGGACAGGTTTCCAGGATCTGGTGATTTCCTGAGTGGATAATTAGATTTTCTTTTTTTAAGTAACGTTATCAGTAATACACCCCTTACCTGTTGTAGACAGATGTCATAGTTGTGAGTTTGTAGAAAACCCTCAGAGCTTGTCATGGTGGAAACCCATGTAAGAATTTTAAGAAATTGAAAATGTTTTGTTTGATATGAAATAATATTATTTGAGTCAAACATACTATAAAAAGCTGAGACTGGAAACTTCAATACCTTTCATTAGGTTTTTTTTTAACAATAGCTCAACATTAATGAGAGTATAAATGTGAAAAAGAAGCAACATTGTACACAGTTTCAAAATTCACTTAATGAAAAAGTGCAATGCAATTTAACTTTTTGTCAGGGGGCCCAAGATTCCTGGCAGCGCCCCTGGATGTGAACAATCACACAAATTATATTAACATTTCAACCTGATCATCTATCAGCCAATCAGAGGAGATGCCTGCATCTCATTCAGGCATTGGAGCGACAAACCCTGCCTACTGAGGAGTGACTATGTATGAGGCGTTTGGGGAAATTTGTAGTCGGCTATTTTAAAAAGAGGAGCTATGGATTCAACATGTTGGAATAACTTTTTATGAACTATGATGCTGTGAGAGCTCTGCTGGAGCCAGCTGGACAATGTCCAAAAAAACCAAAAATAAACCATCCTCCTCCTACAACATCCTGTCGGCTTCTTCAATGTTTCCACCAGTAGTAACATCCTTTTGTTGATCACATGAGACCTACGAATCAAAGAAGCTACAGCTGTTGCGTTTTTTAGCTTTGCAAAATGCATCTTATTCAATACAGCTGACAAACCAACTCATCCAACCCCAAACACTTTATTCGAAAAAGGTAAGTTTTGAAATTATTGCCCATCCATCCATCCATTTTCCGTCACACTTCTCCCTAACGCGGTCGGGAGGAGCTGGTGCCTCTCCAGCTGCATTCTGGGTGAGAGGCGGGGTCACCCTGGACAGGTCGCCAGTCTGTCGCAGTTGAAATGATTGTTTTTCCATTAATTTTCATAATTTCAATTTGCACAATTTTAAGTATAATGGAAATGCAGCTAGTGTCTCATATTCTGCTGCATACAGAAATGGGAAAGAGAGAGAAAAACAACATAAAAACCTTCAGGATGTAAAAGAAAAGAAGAAGAACAGCAGGACCCCGGGTAAAGAAAGGTCAGCTTGTACATTTATTTTATTATTCACAGGTGAATACAGCAGAGGCATGGAGTGCTTCATATTCCCTCTGGGCACATTCAGTGGGGCAAAATGACACCGGATGATCGGAAATTGAAATATTTCATGCGAGGCCACATATATGCCCACTGAGATACCAAGTTTTTAAAACAACACAGCTTGGAAACCCTCTGATCTGTAGCAACCAGGGCCAGCGCTTCCATCTCTTTTTTGCAGTCTTCTCCCTATGTGTGCCAGAGGGTCTGTTGAGGTTTGTGTGCTTATGAAACAGTCATCAACAGTTCGAACAGGCAAAAAAAAAGCACAGGCCCGGCAGAGCATAAGAAAATAACACACTAACATGGAAGAGAGTGGAGAGGCCGTCCTGTGGGCTCTGACTCCCTCATGTACTGAATACTGACATGCTGTAGACAGGAAGCCGGGGGCAGTGGGCTGGAGGGGCCAGTGGGCTGGAGGGGCCAGTGGGCTGGAGGGGGCAGTGGGCTGGAGGGGCCAGTGGGCTGGAGGGGGCAGCGGTCAATGTTCTTCAAAAGCATTTAGAAGGAACAGTTTCTGGCTTCAGTGTAGAATTAGCAAAGGTTAACAGGTGACAGACTCAAACAGGGGTGACGGGTGAGAGGAGGGGGGGATTTGTCCGTCTCTACAGGGTTCCCCTCCAGTGACTGTCTCTGTTTGGGGGAGACGACTTTTGAGACTGCAGCCGCTCACTCATGAAAGCCAGCCTCATTTCCAAGTCTGTGACTGTTTGAACCCATGTGTGTGCTCTCTCGCTTGGTGTGTGTGCATGTGTGTGTGTCATCGCCTCAATCTCCGCAGCGATGATGTCCCATTCAGCCAGGCACCTGCCGGGATAAGAGCTGGGGGAGGAGGAGGAACGGGTTTCACTCAGTGAGTCAAATCGGGGAGGGAAAAACATGAAAACGGATGGCGTGCCCCACCAGGTGCTGCTGGATTGAAAAGAATAAGACTTGCGAAGATCATTCAGCTCCATTTACCTTTTGGGATCACCCGGGGTGCAGCAGCCTAGGTGAGCCACGGGTATCCATGGCAACAAATTGCAGACAGTAAAAGGATTGTGCATCTGTTACGGATGAAAAAAACAAAACAACAACATTCAGCTAAAGAGACAAAAACACCAAGCAGATATCTCAAATAGCGATCCATGTGGGACGAAGGAGAGAGTCTTTCTGAGAGTTCAGGAGGCGTGTCAGGGCCTCCAGCTCCACGTCTTATCCTGCACCGTCTCTTTAAATGTTCAGAGCTGATCCCACTCAGAGTCAGCGTGAGAAGACTGGAGACTCCGTTAGCAGCATCAATATCCTCATATAGGTGTGAGGATATATGAATATACTACCAGAAATGTTAATGAATGAAGGGTAAAATAACAACACACAGCACACAATCCATTTTTACACAAATTGTTGTCCGAATTGATAACAGATGGTGCTTGATAGATCCGTTAACTGCTGTTACTGAACCAAACCTGTGCATGTCGAAGCGTTTCATACATTAAGAACCGAGCCGGAACAGAACGGTAACACACTGATCAAAGACTTAACACAAAAAAAAAACCCACTTCATTCATAACAAATACAGGTCACAATACATTCTGGGTTTTACTGCTACAGTCTTGCTACAGTATGAGCAGAAGTAATTCATGATAACAAGCTTTAAGGTTGTTTTTACATCCCTCTGAAGTTTCATCTCATTTCTTTAAGGCGCTAATTCTGACTCGTCTCCACAGTGGTTGTTACATGGAGAAAAGGTGCTACATTCAGTGCTAGCTGACTGCTGCTAACTGACACCACAGGAAAAAAACCATCATAAAATAATAACACTGGATTTGAATTTGATTTGAGTCTATGTAAATTCAATCAAAGTTCAGAAAACGGGAAAAAAACGTGAGCGGAAACAAAGTTGATATGTACGGTGTTCAACCACTTCAAAATAAGAGCATGAGTGTAAACATCCAACTATGTCAAGATTTCTTAACTTGCTGTCCTTTATTCAACTGAAAGATTACAAAAGAGTCCAGTAAATCAGAGTTTTAGGATCCATATGGAAACATTTCGATGCTAAAATCGAAATGTTTCCATATACATTTGTGTTTAGAAGCGATAAAAATTTTCAAAGCTAAAAGTGCTAAACAAGAAATTAGCTCCACTGTTAGCACATTGTTGGATCAGTGGAAGTTTACCCCCTACTGGGTATTATTACTGGTAAATTGAATATATATATTTTTTGTATGTATTTTAAATCTACTTCAACTCAATTTACAAAGACCAGCCAAAGAAAAAGCAAAAACATAAGATGTTATGAGTAAAATGTAATGCTTTGTGTAATGTCCAAAATAGTAAACGATTTGTTTGGGGTTTTTTTTAAATAAATTTACAAAAATACTTTTGTAATAATATATAAATAAAGTCTTTAATTCCTGTTCTTCACCGTTGCAACTAAAGCAAAAAATAAAGAAATAAATTCTATGATTAAACTGCAATGCTGAGGGTGTTTTATTGTAATGTAATTTACAGTATATCAGTGTCATAAGTTTAGTCGTGTAGCAGCTCTGTACGTGAGCAGTCACATAAGTGCCTTAAAAAAATACTCTGACTTCCAGAGGGAACTCCTCTCTCAAATCCAGAGGGTTAAAGCTGCAGGACTGTGTGTCTGTGATTCTTTCTTTATTCGTATGAATGATTCAGAAATCATAGTAAGTGTGTTTTTGTGGATGTGAAATCGAAAAGGAAGGACGCAGCCTTTGTGTGTGTGTGTGTGTGTGTGTGCGTGCGTGCGTGTGTGTGTGTGTGTGGGTGTGTGTGTGTGTGACAGTTTGTGTGTGGGTGTGTGTGTGTGTGTGTGACAGTTTGTGTGTCTTCTAGCACTGATGCGTCAGGACCTACAGAGTGTGAAATGGAGCAGGGAGGTTCAGACTTCAGCCCCAACTCATTGCTACACACACTCACACACACAATCTGCCTTGATTTTCTACTCTTTCTCTGTTTTCCACTCTCTCATCTCCACCCTTTCACTCATCCTCTCCCTCTTCAGTTGCTTACTTCCCCTTTTTCTGCTGTCCTTCCACATCTTCCACTTCCACTGTATCTCTGCGTCGCCGCTTTATTCCACTGCTTTATCTGTCTGGATAAAGCTCTCCCTGCTGTGGAGTTTGTTTTTCCCTCTGCTCTGCCTTTATCTTCCGTTCGGATGCCGTGTATGAGCAGCAGCATGGAGGAAGAGAGGGAAACAGCATCCCCATGTCAGGCCAGTGATGGATTAGAATACTAAAATACTGGAGAGAGAAAACAGAGACTCTAGACGTTCAAATCTGACAGTATGCCTGTGTGTGTGTGTGTGTGTGTGTGTGTGTGTGTGTGTGTGTGTGTGTGTGTGTGTGTGTGTGTGTGTGTGTGTGTGTTTTGCGTGGGTTGTGTGTGTGTGTGTGCGTGTGTGTGTGTGTGTGTTTATGCGTGGGTGTGTGTGTGTGTGCTTTTCTGCATGGAAATTCAGTGCGCGCTAATAGAACAATAAAACAGAGCGTTTGTTTTGGAGCACACACACATTCTCCTCCTCTCTGTTCCCCTCTCACCCTGGAGCCTTTCTCTCAGTCTCTCTCTCTCCAAGTTGATTTAACGCTTGACTTCTCTGCTTGTTTATTTCACTACATGTTAATGTAAATCACCAGTGTCCACTCCCTCCGTTCCTGTCTACTCTCCCCCCGTCCATCCCTCTTGTCTTCCTGCCCTCCGGGTCTCCACCCGACGACAAAGAGCTGAGACAACAATTAAAATGAACAACAGGCCCCGGTAAAAAGCCATCGCCTCGGTCCCCGTCGGCCATGTCAATCAGACGTGTGCTCCCCCTGCTGATCTCAATTAACCCCCCTACTGGGTGGTGGGAGGTGAGGGAGGGGTTGACCCGGCTATCTTAATCTATGAAAAGAGAGGATGGAGGGCAGAGGGAACAGCAGAGACATAGAAGCTGGACTGTCCAACATCAGGCCGTCCCTGCAGACTCAACAGAACAGCTCTGGGTCACTTCAGTTCTGTCACACACCTGGAAACAAAGCATTTCCCACTCCAGAAACTTAAACCATGGAGTTTGACTTTAGTTTTACATAATCAGAGGAATTCACAAAAATGTATATTATGTTAAGACTCTACTGGTCAAAAACTCATTTTTCACCAGTTATTGCTCATAAAATGCCAGAAGTAATTGTTATTGGTTTTCAAACTGGTGACTAAATTATGTATTTCTATGTTTTATGTTGCTGAAATGTGCTGTACAAATAAACTTGATTGATTGATTGATTGATTGATTGATCACCCCTCAGTGCTTCTCCCATTGAGATTAATTTCTCAAGATGAATTTCAGTCGGGCCTTTCAGTGAACAGAGGGAGACATTGTAAATGTTGATTTTCTGCGCTGTTTTAGATTTGCAGTCTGTAGTTTAGGAAGAACAGCAGAGAAAATGAACGAAGCCGTTCAGTCCGCGTTCCAAATGTCCAGCAATTAAAAGCAGAGCAACAGGAATGCACAGCAATGATTTAAACAGGTAATATTTTCATAAAACCAACATTAATGTGACATTTGCCGTAATGTTTAGTTATTTAACTTTTTTGGGCCAGTTGTTTTCTATTTTTCGGTCAATAAAATGCTTTTGGTTCATTTTC
The DNA here is from genome assembly GCA_911649635.1 of Poeciliopsis gracilis. Classification (NCBI taxonomy): domain Eukaryota; kingdom Metazoa; phylum Chordata; class Actinopteri; order Cyprinodontiformes; family Poeciliidae; genus Poeciliopsis; species Poeciliopsis gracilis. The sequence goes on from CAJVRI010001164.1 coordinate 111,060, forward strand.
AGCAACAAAAACAGGAATCTTCTTCTTAAGATTTTCACTATGTTCAGCCAGTGTGATGGGTGAATGAGCCCAAGTGTGTTTCTGAGTAAAGAGTAGCAGGATTTTCGGGATGTCTTCCTATGAATTAAAAAGAGAACAAAAAGAGAAAGAAAAAAATCTTTGTGTTGCACTTAACACTTACTTATCTTCCATTTAGGCAGATCTAAACTTGCCATGGAAACCCCACGCATGGCATCCTAGAGCTCATTACAACTTGCTCTGGTTTGAAGAATTGAGAAAAAAAAAATGTATATTCTACATTAGGTTCATCTTTCTTATTGAGAATTAAATATGCATTATCACATGCTGATGTCTGATGCACAGTTGCTAACTGTTACACACAATCAGTTAATTTCCCAGACGCCATCTGGAGGAAGTGTCAACAGGTTGGGGAGGGGCTGACCCGATGACACGGGCTCCCTCTAAGTAACTAAACACCTAATCTATTATCTGACTACAATGAACCAACCTGTGTGTTTTGTTGCCTGTTTGTTAATTAGAAGTTTGAACCTCTGAATAAACTGCGTTCTCTGCCTCTGAGATCGCAGCACATTGACACTTTAACAAAGTGAAGGCAAATCCCTGGAGAACTCTGCATTCTGTGGAAAGATTGCTTTCAGTGATGGACAAAGTCTTTGTGTGAGGGCCATGTTGGGTCAGAAAGGCCCTTCAGGCGGGGTGTGTTGCTCAGCAGCTGAGCCGAACACAGGCCTGAGGAAGAAGAAAGGAAGGTTAAAGAACCTGACCCCCCCTCTCTCATCCTTTCATTCCTTGGCACTGTTTCCTTCCTGGCTTCACAAAGAAAACTTTTTCTTCCTCTTCGTCTTTGTTAGTCGTTCCTCCTCTATTATCCCTTCTCTTCTTCTTCTCCTCACTTCACTTTACTAGCACTTACTGGGGGTTTATTCCTTTTTGCAGAACATAAAAAGGGAATAAAATGGCAGAAACTTCTAAAGATGATTCTCCAATTATATCATTTTAAAAACTAATTCTGACATTTGGCCAGGAGTTAGTTGTGCTTTTTTATTTTGATTTCAGAATTCTGCAGTTGCATCTAAGCCATGGTTTATAACAGAGATTCAGTCTTTATCCTCAGGGACCAGTTTAGTCTTGCTGACTCCCATTAAAACCAGCTGTCATATTCAATAAACTAGAATATAGATTAAAAGTACCTCTTGAAAATAATAACTTTTAACAACATTATTATGTTTTCATTAACTGTAACAGAAAAATCATAATAATTAGTCAAAATGAAAGCTAGGAACCATTCAATTGATTACACTGTGTGCAATCAATTTGTATAATCACTTCAATAAGTGATCAAGTTTCTAAAATAAAATGACTTTTCAGTAAAATTCTAATTCATTGATGGGCTACTGTAATCATCGCAGTGCTCCATTTTATATATATATATATATATATATATATATATATATATATATATATATATATATATATATATATATATATATATATATATATATATATAATTATATCACTGACAATAATCTGTGTTGTTATGAACACAGTCATTCCTCATCCTGTCATTCCACTTATAACTCCATAAACATACGGAGGATCTTGTATATTTAATGTTTTCTATTGAAAAAATGGAGTTGTCATGACAAAAAGAAGATAAACGTCTATAATAAAATGCCATATAATAAACTTTTTTGAGCTTAGATAATGAGAAAATCATGGATTGAAAGTGAGACAGGAAGTAAATAAATGGAGTTGTTGCATTAGTTCATTCTGCCTCCATTTTCTGTCACATTTTCCTCCAGTTTTATCCGTTTTTCTTCCTCTCCCACTGATCATGGATCATCCTCTGCTTTCTCTATTTATTCGTATCTTTTCTCTTCTGAAACTGTTATTTGACCTCACTTCCTTTTTTTGACCTTTTGCACTTTTTTTCTTTTGTTGTCTCCTGTGTACGTCTCGTTCTTCTTGCCTTTTTGTGTCTTTTTCATTTCTAAATGAGTAATAACCTGATTCCATTAGTCTCCACAACCTTAAGCTATGAAGTACCTTTTGATTTAATTTGAATTAATTAGTGAATTAATTAATTTTCCCCATAATTTGCCTTTTCATTTTTTCCTAATAACTAGCTCCATTGTTGTCTCCTGTAAGTTTCTCGTTTCCTTCCGCTCTTCCTCTCCTGTCATTCCTCTCCTCTTCCTCACTCCTCCTCCTCCTTGGCCTCCACTGTCACTGCCACCAGTAAGATGGAAGTTAATTTCACACACTCCCCAGGAATAAGGAAAAAGAACAAGAGGAAAAAAAATTAGTGTCAGCAAAAGATTTATATGACACAGAAAATCAAGAGCCTGCGATTCTCTCTGCTGTTTGTGCTCCAGGGTCCTTTCTGTTCTCACTATAGCACACTGTTTCTAAAACTGCCTGATGTACACCTCCCTCCACCACACACACACACACACACACACACACACACACACACACACCACACACACACACCCCCACACACACACACACACACACACACACACACCACACACACACACACACACACATACACACACACACACTCCTCCCACAGGAGCCTGTCAGATGATAAAGAGATGTTGTCAGGGACTGATTATCAGCCTCCCAACTAAAAACAAGTAAAACATCAAACACACAAAGACCACACTGGGACTTGGCCTTATTTTTTTTCTTAATTTCTCCTTTGTATCTTTCTTTCTCATTCCCTTTACTGTGTCTCAGTCTTTGTCAGATGTGAGTTTTTTTATTCCAAGTCTGTTTTTTTTTTTTTTTTTGTCTGCTGGGCATCAATTTGATTTGTTCTGCCATTTTATTTTAGAGCTCATATTGTTTCTTGTGTATTGTTTTTATTATGACGGCTTAATTCATATCGGCGCCTGTAGCGGCCGGGGCCCCGGTCCTGCATCACCTGGGAGGACGGCCGGGACAGCAATGGAGCAATAAAGCCAGAAAGAGCTGCATCGGCTGAACGTGTGAGGGGAGGCGGGGGGAGTGTGTGTGCAGATGTGTGTATGCATGTTTTTTTTTCAGTGCTGACGTGGGTGGGAATGATGAAGTGCTAGAGTCGAATTATAACAAAGGACATTTGCATGTTTGATGCCTGAATGCTCGCGCACAAACACACAGATCACCAGCCTGCTGCCTTACGTTCATCACACTCTGAGCGTTTGTCAGTCATGCTGGCTGGAGAGTCAAGAGAACTCAGAATATCACTGCAACAAAGTTCATGAGCATTAAGCCCCCGTGGCCCCGTCCCTCTCAGTCATGATTAGAGTGACCCATTCACACTCAGTGGGACCAACAACAGGCTCTGACCGAAGCTGTGGGGTTTTCACATGCAACCTCTTAAACCAGTTTGCACCAGTTCCTCACTTACTGACTCATCTGCATGAATTTAAACTAGTGGTGGGACTGGATTCAAATTTTTAATCAAGTTAATTCCAGGGTAATTGCATTTTAATTGAAGACTATATATTGACAAAACAGCATTTCACATCAGAAACCCCTTTTTTCTGCTAAATTACAGAATAAATAAACATGTGAGCTCAGCAACAAATATCTTTAGTTTTTTCATGTCTTATTTACATTCTCCAGCCATCAGATTGGAGCAAAGTGTTATTCTATTCATTTCAGGAACTCCTGATCATTCATGGAGCTTCTATGGAAGCTGACATTCGCGATAGCGTCTGCTGTGGCTACATGTTTAGCACTGAGATGCTATTTTAGGATTGAATAGCTTTGTTGAAAGGCTAACTTCTGATAGCAAAACTTTAGCACAACAATAGTCTTTTCCAGCGTCCAATCAGATCGGTTTTTGAAGCCAAAATGAAAACCCCACTGGGCCGGGCAAAGCATCTTTGTGGTTAGCGGCTGTTGCTTGTGTGTCAGATTCCTGGGCGTAACAGAAACACATGAATACATACACTTGAAGCTTGTGTATGTAAAAAACAAAAAGGTAACTTATTGCATCAAAATTTGTATCTTGTCAATAATTCATAAAAATGAACAAATTAAAATAGCTTATGCAGTGGGACAAATGAATTCTACACTAAAGATATGACAATATTTGATTTTATGAGCTTTCACATGTTTTTTATTCCATACATTTTGGGGTGGACAAAAAATCTTCTCAGACAGACACCACCAGTAGCTCTTCCCAGACAATTCAGCTTTCATACAAAAAATTAAAAAAATGAATAAATAAATAAATAAAAATCTGAAACTGCTGCGTCTTCTTTGGCCACCTTTACTCTGCCTCACCAGACACAAAACTGAAATATTTTATGGCCATACTTATTTGGTTTTTCTTAATTTTTTTATAAGAATTTGGAAGTTTTCTCAAAAGTTGCATGACAACAGATGGAAACATACCTAATGAAACCCAAAAGTCCATTCCCTGTAGGGTTTAATTTTCCTGATTCTAGGCTTACCAGAAGCACAGGTAGATTAACTCGCCCCACTGACGTCCTGCTCGGCTCACTGGAATACAGAGGCCCCCATTTTGGAATTAAAAGCCATAATTTTAAGCAGTTCAGAAGTGATTTCCCCGAGGCAGACTTCCATATTCTCCTGCATTTGGGGGAGTGGAGAGACAGCTCCACACAGGATTACACCCTGCCTGGTTTTCTAGCTGGAACTAGAATTTAAAACTGAATGATAATTACTTAAATATCAGGGCAAATTTACAGAATGTGCTGATTTTAAATAAATAAATCGCTCCATGCTAAACCTTTAAAAAGTCTTCTACCCATTTTCAAACATATGTGCCAAGTTTGCAAATTGCTAGTGCTGGTGGTAGCCATTTTGTGAACACTTTGTTTTGGCTACTTGCTTATGCATCAGCAGATTTCTGATGTATAACTTAAGCTAATGGGAAGCAGCCATTCACAGATCCTGAGTCCCACTTCAAACAAATCTGTGACCTCATTTTAAGAACATATTGAAGTATGCTCACTGGTTATAGGTAGCATGTGGAATACCCTCTGTCCCCAGTGGCTGCAATCAGAGCCAAATAAATCAAAAGTGCCATTTGTCATGTTTGGAGTGAAGAACGAAAACAAAGACAGGAGTCAAGAACAAAGAAGATGCTTCTGACACAGAAAAGCAACGTTCATTTCTTCCTACTGTTTCTTGAACTTTTTCAGCAATCAGACCAGTGTTATTTGCGGAACCATTTGGTGTGAGTGTGTACATGTACGAGTGTGTATATGTCTGTATGTGTATATTCTATATATTGTTCTACCCCCAGCTGGGGGCAGTAGTTAGGAGCAGAAGGAGCAGCAGTACTGGTTTAGTGGGGCTGGCGCTGGGCGCTGCAGCGCCCCCTGCTTCAGATGAGCCCAGGTTGGAGATGGTGGCCCTCTCCGAGTACAGAGGGATCACATCAAATTGGCCACCTTCATCAGCCTCCTCCTCTTCCACCGTCTGTGTCAATTCCTCGTCTTCCTCACTCTCGACCACCTGTTGGGATGCATGCAGAGTCAGTGAGAGCTGCAGCAGCATTAAGCAGCTTCAGTACATTTCTGTACAGTTCTGGGATCAGTTGAGCATGACTGATTTTTACACGTTTGTCTTTTAAACGTGAAAGTACCAAAGCTGACATTTTATTATACAAAAGTAATATTTCTCTTGATTTGTGTATAATTTTAAATCCAACTTGTGCTCAGTGAGCTTTACTCAGTGAGTTGTTTTTTTCACTCAGTGCACACATGGGGCAAGTCCGGTCAATCCTTGGACTGGGGCAATAAAAGGCCACTCCAAAATGTTTAATTTTGTCACAAATCATAATGTCTCAGATGTTGCAAGGTATGCTGGATGCAGAGATGTCCACTGGAGCAGTAGCTGCACAGCTCAATGTCCATAATCAGACCATTGGACATCTAAGAGTTTGTTTCCATCAGACTGGCACTTCTGCAAATTGACCTCATCCTCATGTGACCACTCCAGTGTAAGATCACCACATCCGGCTCGTCCATCTCTGGGATTGGCTAAGACCAGCGGCACACACAGCCAATGAGACGATTGGTCTCACACCTCAGACTGTCTGTAACCAACTCTCATGTTCAAAGGACTGTCTATCCGCTACAAATGGCCAGACCATGATGATGTCAATGCTCATATGAGATCAGTAATTACTGAACATATAGTTTGAGTTTGTCTATATATTGCGTAACTCAAATGTTCATAAAACTCTCATATTTGACGTGGGGCATTTATATTTTTGTTCAGTGTACTTGGTAGTTTAGTTCAGTGTTACAAGAATAGTTAGAGTTTGACTGAAGACTGAAATGTTTTATTGACTTCTGAAGTTTTGGGGAAAATAAATGTTCCCTTTATTTATTGAAACTGTTGAAACCAGAAGTTTTCATACTCTCAATAAAAAATAAATAAATAAACACTTAAAAATACATTTGTGACATTTTGTTTATTACTGTGCCATTGTGCAAATAGAAATAAATGTTGTAATGCTAACCTAAAAGAAGAAGTGGTTGGTCTGATTTAAATTCAAACAGTGAGAAAAGGTGTGTATGTTTTTTAGTCAGTATGTGTAAAAAAAAAAAAAGCTTTCCATTTCCTATGCCTATGTGCAGAGCCACGCTCCATGAGTGCTGAACGACATCTATTGTTCTGAAATACTGCACCTCATCAGGCAGGGAGTCATAAAATAACAGACTGAAAGATATTTGGCTGTTATTTCTTGTCCCTCAACTTGATCATTTTTCTCTAAATTACTAACTTTGTTAATAGTTGCCTTTGGCACTTAATAGTTAATAGTTATTCATAGCCAACCCACATGCATTGCTGTATAACATTCTCTTGCAGGGTAGAAAGGTCGCCGTTGTTAGCATGCTATACTCTGTCACAGGAGGAAGGATGTGACAGAGTATATCTTCTCTTATTGTAAGAGAAGATCCTTTGGCCAACTTCACAAAGTTTTGTTTGCAGTATGAATTAAATGTGTTCCTTTTGATCACAGGCTTGATGGAAATGAGTCAGTGCAGCATTGAGCCTGTTGTTAGTGTTGGGGATTCCCAGCTGTTTATCCTCAATAATATGCAAAAACATCTGGAGCAGCTCAAGGCGCATGCTAGGTACTGTTAATTTTATACCTCTCTGTCATTCTCAGTGAAACACTGCCTTTGTTTCACTCATGGCTGACTTTATGCAGGTTCCATCTCTGACTTGTGTTATTTGTTTAATTATTTTTGCTGTTTAACATCTTGTCAGACAGTTACAGAAGACATAAACAGGCCAGGGAGTTTTGGCTACAGACACACGTCGTGGTTTAGTGTTTCTTCTAAGGCTGTGAACGACAATATGGTAACGCCTACCATTAATCTGAATATTTTAAGGCATTGATATTATATGGCATTCATTAATCGAATGACCGATTCTGACCTAATAGCCTCCCTCCTGCTGTAGGTTACCAAGGTCACAGCAGCATGTTATGGATATGACTACAAACAATAGTGAAAGGTTTTCATGACAACAGACAGCAACAAAAGTAGAATATTTTCAACTTCCTTGTGTTATTCATAGCCACAAGGAAGTGGCTATTCATATCTGAAGGCTACTCAGATATGAACATCTGAGATGTATGTTTACAGCTCATACATGTAGATGTAAACTCCTACATGTATGAGCTCGGACGATCTCAAGCATGAATCACGCCGGCCGGCCGGCCGGCTGGATGAAAACAAGCAGCTTTTGCCTCATCACACAAGATCCTGAGGAAACAACATTTCTAGATTAACAATCAAACAAAATGGCTTCCTTTAAACATACCTGAATATAAAAATCTGGAAAACTGAGGATCTCCAGACATGTTTGGTTTGAGACAATAAAACATGTTTTTGAAAACATGCAGACAGCAGGTGGTTTTTGATACAGGCTATGTGGGCAGTTGCCCAGGGTGGCATCAGAAAGGGTTGGGGCACCCACTCACTAAAATGTAATCTGTCATTTGGCTCCTGAACAAGTTTGCAACTACTTATTTGGATGTGTAGTGTCATAACAGAAGCTTTATCACGGTCCATGGCACACAGAGTAAGTTTCCTTCAGTTGCTGTTCAGAACTGGGAGACGACATTACCAGCTTTCTGCTACAGGAGAAAAATCTGACAGTTGTTTGCATTTTAATTTTGTTTTAGGGGGATGTAAGAACCACAAATTAATATTCATATTTCTAGCTGACAAAGTAAGGGATTCTAATAAATTGTGATTAATCGTGATTAATCTGAAACCCTGTCAGTCAAAACTTATTGACTAACAGAATTAAAAATAAAAACGAAATGTTAGAATTTCCTTCAACTCCTTCAGTAGAAGCCTGAGGCGTTGCCAGGCCAACCCAGAGACACTCCCTCCAGCGTGTCCTGGCCCGTCCGCTGGCCCGTCCGCTGGCCCGTCCCCTGGGCCCGTCCCTGGGCCCGTCCCCTGGCCCGTCCGCTGGCCCGTCCCTGGGCCCGTCCCCTGGCACGTACCCTGGCCCGACCCTTGTACCTCCTCTAAAACACGTCCCCGGGCCCGTCCCCTGGCCTGTACCCTGGCCCGACCCTTGTACCTCCTCTAAAACATCTCCTGATGGAGGTGTCCATGTATGTAAAACTCTGAATTTAAATTCTAAAATGCAAAATTATTTTTCTCACATCAGTAATTCTAATGGGAAGGTTTATTCTGATTTAATGGTAGACAGTGAGGAGAATGTGTTTTTTTTTATACAGTACCTGTCACTATCTGTTTTCTGAAGCCATCACAAACATTCTATTCATTGGTTATTGAGTTTTCTGCTCTTTGTTTTCCCTTTTAGAATGGCAATCTCTAGGACTTCTGAATGGGAAAAAAACTCTAAGAGAAAAGCAATTCTGCAATATTTTGTTTCCTGTCCAAAGGGGGAAACACAAACACACTTATCTGCAAAAGAGACAATTAACAGAGCACTAGTGTTCCCCTACCTTCTCACATTTATCTGTATCCACTATGAAAAGCACAGAAAAGTTTAAACTCTTAATTTGAAGCATAAACTTTAAATTCCTGAGAGAGAAAAAAATCAATTCATAAAAAGGACTGAAAGCTTTTCAAAGAGACCAAATGAGCATCTGAGTGACAGACTGATGAGATGAGGACCAGTTATACCCACAGGAGGCTTTAGGAATGTGAAAACGAAATCAAAATGAGCGACAACGGCAAACGAATGCAGGGACTGAAAGGAGGATAAAGGAATTGAGGGAGGAACGAAGGAAGAGGAAGAGGATTTCAGGGGGAGAAAGAAAAACAGGCAGGTGACATATGGGTATGAATAAATTCATACTAATGGAGCAGTCCTTCCAACAAACACCTCATCTAATCTGCTCACTGGGAGAGAGACACAGACAAAGATGGGACGGGACGAGACGAGAGAGCGAGCGAGCGAGCGATTGGAGCAAAGTTGGAATTCCCTCCTGTCTGCCGGCCCAGATTATCTCTGGCAGCACGGCACGCCGGGAGCCGGAGAGTCGGGAGCCATGGGAGATTGTGGTCCAGCCAAGGCAGTGGGAGCCAGGCCAGTGATTGGATTGGACCGGGTTGGACAATCCGAGCTGGACAAGGGCAGCCAGGAGCCAGGGCTCTCAGACCGTAGGTGTTCCTGCCGCACTTCAGCATGTGTCTGTGCCCACGCCACAGTTTGCACATTAACAGGCTGGCAGACGGAGAGCAAACAGGGCTGGAGTGAAAACACCACAGGGCCAGAACTCAGCCATCACACAGAGACTGGTGGAATCTGATTGGCTTTAAAGACAAAGTCAAAGACAATCTCACAATGATTGTTTCTCGGCTAACACCAAATAAACAGTGGGAAAGAAATGAATGGCATCCTGGGATCCTGTGTAAAGTTAATCACAAGTCTCCGGTTCCGTCCAGCAGCACACTGTGTGCTTGGCAGCTTGAACTGCTGTAAAGTTTACAGGAGGAAGGATTTCTATCCTGTCCTGATTTTGCCATGAGAGTAACTCAGACATGCTCCCTGAACATCACAAACAGTATGTGCAACAAATGCTAATGATTTATGATTTTTGAGATAAGCTTTACAGAAGCGTTAGGTAGAGGAGCTGAACCTTCTGATGGGTTTCTGCTTTAACACACATCAGGTCATGAGTGATAATGTGTAGAACTTCTCTTCAGGCTCATCCAGATCATTTGATCTACAAGTGTTGACCAATGGCGGCGTTATGTTCACACAGCAACTCAACTCCATTTTTTCTTTCCCCCCCAAATTTATTTTCTCTTTCCCTGCAGCCACATTTTCATCTTTTCCCCCACAAAAAATAATCAGATTTGTGTCACTTTCATATGCAGAACTAATTCTATTATGCATCCAATTTTAGATTGAATAGTATGGAATGGAATCTCCTGTCTGCAAACATTTTTACTGAAGAATCTTTGAATTGGTGAATTTATGACGGTGTTATTGTCTCCTCTTTTTGCTGTGAATGTTTTGTAACCTCTGTCTGCCAGTCTTGGCCAGGATTCTCTTGTAAAGGAGACTTTGAGTCTCAGCGGGGTGCTCCTGCTAGAATAAAGGTTAAATAAAAATCAAACACATTCTCAGGTGGCTGTGGTCACTAATCCCCACAAATACCAGAGCTCCACTATATAGGATTTATAGTCCATGTATTCTGGATTCTACACTCTATAATTCCACCAACATAACTCATTTGAAATGTGAACATGATGATATACTCACATCATTGTTGAGCTCAGGCAGGCGGTTACTGTTCTGCAGCTCATCCTTCTGGACCAGTGGAGACGGTCTGGGAGCGGGGGGCGGAGTGGGGTCAGAGGGCAGCGATCCGGGGCTTCCCATCCAGCTGATGGAGTTCCCTGTCCACACACACATCACCACATCACCTCTGAGCAGATGCAAGAAAAGAAAACCCCCAGCGCTGGGAGCCTGAAAGCTTAGTGGGAACAAAGATCCCGGATCCTGGCTCTTCAGATTCCGGCTTGGAATGAAATCAGAGCAAAAATTGAACGTTAGCTCAGATGGTCAGAGAAGGGAAGTGTGAGTGTTTGCTGCGTTGGGGCTAAGGTCAGTGCCCGTGTGTGTGTGTGTGTGTTCGCTTTTCCAGTTTATGATGCAGCATCTGAGTGGGCGTGAACCAACATATCTGTCTGGCAGGTTTATTGTCGGAGCCATCGTCAGCTTGATAAATCAGTTTTATGGGAGGTGTCCTGACGCATTGATCCGGGCTTTAGTGTTTGGACAAACAGCTCAGTGTGTATCGATAAACCCACCTGACAGCCGCTGTGACTGACTGACAGGTGCAAGACTTCATGTTGCCGCTCGCCTCTCAGAGCCAACAGGCTCCTCGTGGCGGTGAGAGCCTTTCAGATGCTCACACTGGAGCGCGCCGCTGCCATAAAGCTGCAGACTGCTGCTCATGCTGTGAGGACGGCTGCAGGAGGCAGCCGCCCAGCCGCATTCAACTGCCACTGTGTCAGTCACTTTTTCATTTGCTCTCCTTTGAGCTCTTTCTCTTAGGAAAGACAAATAAATTTTGTTTTCTTAGCTCTGATTAGTCAAATCACTGCATTGAAGGAAACTTGGTTTTGTAGTGAACTATTTTCAAACACGCCTGCAATACCACGCAGAGCGTCATGGGAGACTGAGAAGCATTTAATCATGTGAAATGATTTTCTTCTCCTTTTAGGCTAGCTATGTTCCAGCAGAAACACAGGGCAGCTTAAGAAATGCCTTTAACAAAATCAGATCCTCACACACACAGAGGGCATGTATTGGCAGCTCAGCTGAGAATGTGAAAAAAGCCTTAAAACAAATTCTGATTTTATTTCAGTAGCATAATCTCACACTAAAAAAATGTAGAATTAATTATTTTAACTACATTAATTTAGTGGGAAAAACATGTAAAAAAAAAAAATACAGAAGTGTAAAAATATGTACCTCCTTAATCGCCCAACTTTTATATTAGTCACACCTAAATGTTTCAGATCATCCAACACACACACTGAGTGGCACAATCCTGGAATTCAGAACGAATGAATGAATGAATGAATGAATGAATGAATGAATGAATGAATGAATGAATGAATGAATGAATGAATGAATACAAATCAGGTAGAATTCTAGAATAAATCTTTGAGGGGGGCCAATACTTTTTTGTAGTAATATTTGGAGGATTGATTGTACTATTAGGCATTTTTTAAATAAATGCTATTGAGACTATATTTTTTTCACTCATGTTTTAAAAATGTTCAACAATAACTTTATTTTAAGGATCTTTCTTTAGCAGAATTGTAAAAACACTCAGGGAATTCATCAAAATTATGGAATAATACCTTCAATATTTACTAATGAAGATATCTGCTATCTTCAATAGTAAATATAACAAGTTCAAACTGTTACTCAGTGGCTGGACTGAGGAAACATTTGACGTGAGATCAGCAATTCAACTATAAAATACTACTGTGGTATTACGATCTGACAGGAACATGAACCTTTGACCGGCCAGCTAACGAATCTGGGATGAACAGGCAACACCAATCAGCACACAGCGGACTCACGTAGGCAGCTGTTGTGGGTGAAAAGCCGCTGCAGCCGCAGACATTCCTGCCACTGGTTGCCACTGCCCTCACAGTTGCACCACAGTGACACGTCAGCAGAGTTGTTGCTGATGTAGTTGGGAGTCATGATGGTTCCTGTAGGTCAGAATATCAGCTGAGCATCAGGAAAAGTGTCTGCGGATCCCCTGGACGTTTCTCTGAACACGCTGGATTAGATACACATACTGTAATACTGATTGCTTACAATCAAAGAACGGGGATTGTGAGTGTCTGACAGGGTGCGAAGAGTTATGTCGGTCTGAAAGCTCTGAGTCCGATCCAGAACTCATCCATCACCAACAGAGCTGGCAGAAAGCCACTCAACACTCGGCAATCCACATGCGTTTGTCAGCTGACTTCTCTCTTGTCACTCTGTCTGGCCTCTCTTTACTTTGCTGCCCTGGCCATCTATCACACACCCATCAACTCTCTGCAGAGTTAATGGGTGTTTTCTTCTCGCTATTTTTGCACAAATTCATTTGGCGTTGCAACAAGAATGTCGCAGTTATTCTGGGTCAATTAAGCTTTGCTGATTTTTTTGGCTTCAGACTTAATCTTGAGTTTTCCAAGTCAGCATTCCCATGAGACAAAGTTTTCCTGCTACTAAATCAAACCATTACATTATAATGAAGCCCATTATTGCCAAGAGAGAAGAGGGCTCCATTTTACCGCATTAGATCACCTTTATTCAATTCACAACTTGTTCTGTGACAATATATATAAAAACTAGTCTTGCGATATTTAAAAGTTAATATTGAAATAAACATGCTAATAGCTCAACATGGATTTCTGCATTCCGACAGATGTCTCTCAACAACTGTACACATCACAATGGCTTCACTCATTGTGATGCTTTCATCAAGAGAAACATCCTGCTGGGTAAAATACTCCTGGACTGAGGCTGATTAGCAAGCAAATAATCACATAAAACATAAATTATTAGGAAAAACAATCCTAATCAAGCAAACGTCCATGAATTTGAGTGTTTATCATTTTAAAAGAAAACTAAACTCTCAAGTTTAGTTTTCTTTTGGAATAAAGCTGTAACATAATTTGGAATAAAGCTGTAACATATAATGTGGGAAATAATGTCTAAACTTTCAATATGGCAGACTGGGGGAGCGGCTGGCCAGCAATGTCAGGACATTTCTGTAAAGTGCTCAAATCGATAGCGAATGTGTCAGTTTTCTTTCTCAGTTTAACCTGTGACATAAAAAGACAAGCAGCCTTTCTGTCATCGCTGCATTAGCAGACGAGGGTCAGCCTCATCTGCTAACGATCAGTGGGATGGGAGCAGCCACCGCGTTGGCCTGGCACTTCCTCCACTTTACTTTGAGAGATGGGAAATGTGTTTTTACTGATATTGGTGTGGTTTGTTGACATAAGCAGGTTATATTAGCGAAGAATGTTTTTTTTCTTTCTTTTTTTTTCAAAACATATACAGGGCCTGATTGTCAGTGGCTGAGAGACAGAGTTATCAAAATATCATTTTATTCTCTTTATCAGCAGCTGAGAATAAAAGAGTTGATATTGCAGTGGCTTAATGTGACTTTTTTAAAATACAAAAGAATAAGAAGAACTTGCTAAGAAGAATTTTAAAAGACTGAACCTGGACTTTTAGAAAAGTAAGTGTCCGGTTTTCTCTCTGTGGTTTTCGGCTTGAAAATCCACCCTGTTCATGTTGTGGAGCTCCAGATTAAATCTTCTACTAAGGCCAAGCAACAACATGAACATGTAATGTGCTCTCTGTGTCGGTACCTATAAGCCCAGCATAGGCTCGGAGGCAGAGGCCTGTTGAGTCTTTCAAACATCCGCTGGCCGTCAGATGAGATGGTTGGCAGTTACTGAGGAAATCAGCAAGCCTGGACCTGGCAAAAACACAAACAGCTCGACATCAAATGGAAAAAGTGGGCAGAAAATTTAGGTGAATGATTTTAGGTGTGCCTGAATTTGGGTTAGACAGAAAAGTGTTTTTAGTTCAGTAACATTTTTCTCCACAGAGTTGACAGATTCTTGTTTATGTCCAAATGGATGTGTCTCCTTTCATTTCTGTGTTTACAGAACCGTTTCTCTCTCATGTCAGGTGGAGGCGGCAGCAGCAGTGCAGGGGCAGATGCTGTTTTGAAAGCTGATGTCAGCTACTACACTTAAAGTTTGTCCAGAGTAAAAAAAATGGAAAACATCTGTGACATTTATAATATCACCATCATCTCTGAAGGAAACATTGTGTTGAGCTAATATTCCTAAAAACTGACAAATAAAATAAAACATCTGCCCTCTTTACCAGCAACTAGAAAAATGTGATAATTGTCCACACTCTTAGAAAAGCCCTAAAAAGTATGTTCACTGTAATTGGTAATGTTAAACTACCATTTAGTTAGTTGAATGTCTAACCTGCACAGGTCGTCTCGGCGACAGAAGCTCTGCTGGTGGAGGCAGTTAGGCTGCAGACTCTCTGCATCCTGGTAGGAGCAGGAGGGTACGATGGTTTTCCTCCTCCTCTCTCCACACAGGGTGTTGGTGCAGGGGCAGAACAGGACGCCTAGGCTGTATTCCTCTGGTACTCGCTCCAGGAAGCGCCTGAGGGCCCGGTGGCACTTGTACTGGTTGCATCGGCTGGTGTTGGGTATTGGCTTTGTGCAGGCCAACACATATTCTGATCGAAGAGCACCGCACTTCTCATACAAGCCGCAGTCCTGAGCTGCTTTCAGGCACTGGTTCTCACCATCCAGCTGCATGAAAGACGAACCTAGAGGGATGAACATGGAGCGAATGGGACAACAGCCAGCAACTAAATATGATTAAAAAAATGATATGATATTCTGTATCATATATCCTGCTTCTCCATTGTAGCCTGTTTTCTTTGGATGTAGAATAACATCAAACTAAAACCATCTTGCCTTTTCGATACATATTTACCAAATGAGTCTCAATGTATTGAAACTTAATTGAATTGTGCTGCATAAACTTAATTCATGTTTAGATTTAGCTGTTTCCAGATACACATTATGTTGGGCTGTGGTTGCCACTAAATTTTATGTTAACTTGTACTAGATGCATACCTTTTGCAGTTGTTATTAATATATATGCATATGTTGTCTGTTGCTATGGTTTCTCAGTTTTGTTTGTCTTTTTTTCTCTCTTTCTCATGGTGTAGGAACAGACTTCTTACTTTTTCAGCTCTGTATCATGATTGAAAAAAGTTTTTACACATAAAAACCTTAAAAGTGCAGTGTGCAAAAGAATTCAGACATTTTTTCTCTGAGTGCAACCAATTTCCATCAGATGTTACCTGAGTAACTGCTAAGCAATCAATCAATTAAGTTTATTTGTGAAGTACATTTCAGCAACAAGGCAGTGCAAAGTGCCATACATCATAAAAAACACAAAAATACAAAGTTATAAAAGACACCAACAATTGAGAAAACCAAAAACATACATTTTTATTAATGACATTATAAAATTCATCAATACACATCAAATGCATTGATCAATGATTCATTTATTATGAATCAGAAGCAGCTCTAACCGCTGGGTTTTCAGTCTAGATTTAAAGGAACTCAGTGTTTCAGCTGTTTTTCAGTTTTCTGGAAGTTTGTTCCAGATTGGTGGTGCATAGAAGCTAAATGCTGCTTCTCCATGTTTGGTTCTGGTTCTGGATGCAGAGCAGAACCAGAACCAGAACCCTGAGAGGTCTGGAAGGTTGATACAACAACAGCAGATCTTTTATGTATTGTGGTGCTAATTATAAACTAACAACAGTATTTCAAAGTCTATTCTCTCAGTGAAGGACAGTAGAACTGCTTCATGTTCTCTGTGTTCCTGCTTTTAGACAGAACACCAGCAGCAGCGTTCTGGATCAGCTGCAGCTGGAAGATTGATGTTTTATTCAGAACTCGTTGCAATAATCAATGCGACTAAAGATAAACACATGGAGGAGATTCTCTAGATCTCATTGACTTTAGCCTTTGAATCCTGGGGATGTTCTTCGGGTGATAGAAGGCCGACGTTGTAACTGCCTTTATGTGGCTCTTAAGGTTCAGGTCAGAGGTCATCACTGCTCCCAGATTTCAGCCTGATCTCTAGTTTCCAGCTGTAATACCTGAAGCTGTGTGTTGACTTGTTTCTGATGACTGCTTTTAGTTAAGCTTTATATATTTCACTCCATATACAGAAAGTGGGCATCTTACCAGACACTAAAGAGGCCATGCGAGAGTCAATCATGGAGTCATCATAAGGTGATATTTCCAGTTCCTCCCTTCCTGTGGAAAAAGAGACAAAATCAAAAATTGGCAAAAAAAGGATCTAAATTCAGCAAGAACAGCAGCAGGATGGAAGGAATAAAAGTAGGACAATTAATGGAGAAAACTAACGTAAAACAGAAAAGCATCAGTTCACCCATATACACATCCAAAGAGCCCCATTATGAATTAGAACAACATTTAGTCTGCCAACCACAGAACCACAGTCAAACCAAAAAAGTACACTGCTACTTTAAATCAACTGGAAAAAGAGAAAAAAATGCCTTAATCCATCCATCTGTCTATGCATCCATCCATCCTTCCACCCACCCACCCATCCATCATCCATCCATCCATCCATCATCCATCCATCCATCCATCCATCCATCCATCCATCCATCCATCCATCCTTCCATCCATCCATCATCCATCCATCCTTCCATCATCCCATCCATCCATCCATCCATCCATCCATCCATCCATCCATCCATCCATCCATCCATCCATCCATCCATCCATCCATCATCATAGGGTCAGAATGTAGATATAAAAGCAAATTATGAGCTTTCCATTTAAATTCCATTCTTCTTCACTGCTGAATGGAGTTTCGGATGAGGTCAAAGTATTCAATAAAAATCATCTGAGAAAATATTAAAACTTCAGTCAGAAAAGTCTCCCCAAGTTCCCAGCCTGAGTTGTTCTTATAATTCACTGGACCACTGTCATAGAAAAGCCCAGAGATTACACCTATAGAACATAATGAATTTCACCAAAATTATACACAGGCATAGACTAAAAATAATTCTGAGTTAAATGATGAATTAAAATGATCTGAACCCAATGGAAAATCAACTCAGAATATAAAGAAAGCCTAAAAATTTACTCAAATATGTAATCTGTCACGAATCATTGATAGGATGTCAGACAAAGCTGAACTTGGCTTAACTCTATTTATTCTGCTCTGTCACCAAAATAAACGACCATGAGATTTATTTAATTAGATCTGCAAATTAAGCAGGACTGTGTATTTTCCAACAGCTCTCTGCTGAACATGTTCTTCCCTGGAGCTAATTGGGAGAACAAAGACCTCCGTCTGCATTTCCTACAGAGCAGAGAGCTCCCCAAAGCTAGAAACACCCAAAGTGAAAAATGCTACTCACTGACTTGGTTTTATGAGTTTCTCATCATAATTTTGTACAGGTGGCAGAGAGTAATCACTGGTGTAGATAAACAGACATCCACTTTGCTGGCTTTGATGAATTGCTAGCCTCTGAATGTTCCCTCCTGACATACTTTACAGATATAACTCCTGCACCATGGCTCCATTCAGTCCTTTATATTGTAATGACCAAGTAAATGCTGACAAGTAAATGGAATACATGAGAAGGTGACACTGAAATCATTACATTCAGATTCAGAGAGCAGATACTGACTCTACAAGTATTTCTTCTATTTTGGTAGCACCATCTCACACATCTGACTTAACACAGGCAAAGAAATGTGTGGACGGATGTCCATATATGTCCATATATGTCACTGTAGAAGAGCCTTACTGTCATGAACATCTTTGTTTCCTGCTTCAGTCTTGGGCTCATTATAGTCATCAACATCTACTGCCCCAAATGTTGGGCTCTTACTGCTAATGTGAGTTCATCATTACATCACTTCTGTCAGCTGGGCCTCAGAGTACTTTCCTTAAAGCAAGCCTCCTTATGCACCTCACCATTCAGCCAATGACTGCTGGCGATAGAAATCGGCCCCCAGCAACCTGTAAGGATAAGCAGTAAATACAGTGGATGGACATGGTTTTTCCCTCTCTGCTCTTGGTTGGATTTGTGGTCATTCTGGGCAGCTGTGTGTTTGAATGTGTTTTATTACCAGGCATAAATTGCTGGCCTGCCTGGTCAGCTCTGTCCCAGAAATCTGGGCTGGCTTCGGTCACTCTGCCGGAAAAACTCTTGTTTCTACTCAGAGTTCAAAAACTGACCATGGTCATTTTTTGATTAAAATAGTACATAATACAATTCAAACTCATACCTATACATACATTCATTATATCAATGAATTTACTACACTGGTACTTTTCCTTCAATGCCTCAATCTTCAACAAGTTTCTGTCAGGAACGCATCAAAACAACCTTGAACATTGTTGTTCTTGTTTGCTCCCAGTGAGCCGACAGCCTGGATGACAGGAAAACAGCATATGCAAAAGAGAGACATGGAGGAACAGAATTACACAGTGCTGTTGTGGTTTAAAGCCAGATCAACACTTCTGCCACCTAATGTAACATTACATTAGGACATGTAATGTCCTAATGTAATGTTACATTTAGTTCTGTTCAAAGGAACCAACACAAAAGTCTCAGCAAATTATATAACTTTACGAGAGCCAATCTTCAAGTTGACTGATCCTGACAGGTAGAGAAAATGAGATGTCTTCATGTGGGAGACAAATATTTAAACTGACCAGGAGTATATTTCAGCAGATAACAGGAAGGCTGAGCATATTCCAGCAAATTTGCTGTTTTATTCCTTTGAGCTTTGAAACTCATTTGACATGAAACATTCTGGATTTGGAAAAGCGCAGCCTGGTAAAAACTCGTGTCATACAGAAGGTCTGTACACTTAGCAATGGAGAAACCATTGGTTACTTGAGGTATGGATTCTGAAGTTTTGAATGACTAGATCTGGTTTTACCCAGTCACTAACATTTGCCACGTGATGTATGTAATGTACCAGCTCAAACATTGAGGATACTAGGATATGAAGCTTACCAAAGGTTGCATACGCTGTAACCACCAAACTTTTATGTACAAACATGTTTTTTGTAGAAGTTACATACTGCAGTTTTAAGATTTATTTGTTGATCCCAGTAAGAAACAAAAGAGGCATGAAAGGAAACAAAAGCACAGTCACCCTGATAGTCAATCTTCAGATTCCAGAAAACTGTTTATGTTAAATGTTTTGTACCAATCCAGTAACAGACACCATTTGTAAGAAGACATAAAATTAATTAACAAATATGTAAAAATTGTCTTAATAAATAATGTTAGGAAAAACACAAATAGCCAGTATCAATTCACTGTTTATTACAAATCTATATAATTCAGTAGAACAAATTAAATATATAAATTCAGAAGGAAAATGCTAAGTAATCATAATCTGGCAACTTCTTTCCAATAGTGAATCCCATTAGCAGAGCCTCGATGGGCCGCTGGACAGGCTGTATTGTCCTGCAAATTATTTAAACACTATTCAAAGAACAAACTCAATCAAGAATCCAATGGCATGTAAAATGTTTATGTATGTAAATCCTATTCCCGGCCATATATTTATGGTAATGAAATGCTGGAGCGACCTAGCAGCACTGGGAACTGAAGAGTGTGTAATTACACTAATGCTCCACTGACTAATAGGCCACAGGGGAAGAGGAGTCTGCCGGCTAGTGTTAGCTCACTTACTAATGCACACAATACAGCAGCACTTCAGATGTGCTGGTGAGCCTCCGCTCTGAGCGGAGGCTTTTCATCAGACGACACTGGAATGTATGGCCATCTCACGATGTTTAGGGTCAAAAGAGAAGACTGTTAGCAGACAAAATGAGAAATATATGGAAAATAAACTGACATCAGGCCATGTCAGGTTGTGAGTAAGAAAGCAAATAAACATGAAAGCTTCTCGTACTGATTCCTCTGACTGAGCCACAGGTCAGGAAGTTCACACCACTAAGATATATTTGCAAATGTACAAAACATCAGACTCAGAGGTCATGCAGATCAGTGAAAGACTTTCCCTTCCCCTCCTACTTTTTATGAACTTTTAAAAGTAAAGACCCTCGTAATGGTTAGGGTTGGGATTGCTTTGTAGAGGTAAAGCGATGGACTCGGTGAAGTCTGGGTATATTGATCTTGTTTCAGTTGAAAGTTTCTTCCTATTAAAAGAGTCATTGATCTCCAGAGATGCTTGCTGCCCAGAGTTCAGAATGACAGACTGCAAAAATGTAAAGATCTTTGCTTTCCTTAGACTGATCACATTTCACTAGAGCGGCATCTTAATATCCTACAAATGAGATTATTAGGTTATGGTCAATAGCTCAATGCACCATCGCTCTCACTTTTACAATAAAACAGTCCTGATCTGCTAGAGTGGAACATTCTCCTCAGTCGTATCTGAGGTGCTGCAAGCAGTCAGTTCTTAAAGTTGTGAAATGGGTGAGTAACGCTCAGTTTGACTGATATGGGAGAAATTTGGAGGCTAAGTTAATGTCCCCATGAATTTGTTGACTTCCAGAAACAACTTTTGTTTCACCACAGCTGCTCCTCTTAGGACTGTTTCTATGGGAGAGTTTAACTGTCATAGTAATGGTTTAAGGAAATATAAAGATTAAGCAGTGTCAAGACGTCATCTACATGAACAACGGAAACCAATGATTCTGAGCAGAACAACACCAAAGCCTTAACTTATATTGCTTTCATAGGATCCTGCTGTCATGTCTTCCATAGATCAGCGGTGCACAACCAGCCGCTGCACAGATCCAAGGACACATTATCTGATGAAATCATTTCCTTTTGTTGGGATTGACAGGAATGTCAAATGTTCTTGTCAACATTAGAGGTACATCAGAGGTGCATAAGGTACCTCTTATGAACCTCTGTACATAAGAGGTGGATCCTCTGTGGCTGCATGGGACAAGGTGCTTATCTTTCCTGAACAACAAGCAGTACCACGGTCCAATGTCTGAAGACAAGTTAGCATGGTTTGCTTTTGAGGGGGCAGGGGAGGGGATTTGAGAATGCCAGCCTTCCCAGGGTGAGACAGGGGAGCTGGATCCATCCATCCATCCATCCATCCATCCATCCATCCATCCATCCATCCATCCATCCATCCATCCATCCATCCATCCATCCATCCATCCATCCATCCATCCATCCATCCATCCATCCATCCTACAACCTCATCCCTACTAGGATAATGAAGGGTGCTGGTGGCTATTGGTCGAGAGACGGGGTCACCCTGGACAGGTCGCATGTCCATCACAGGACCCTTGGTGGCTTCAAAAAGCTTATAGCTTATAAACCATTTCCTTGTTTGTGTTACTGCTCCTACAGCTTTGAGTCCTTTAGATAAAATATCGGAGAAAGTTCTGGAACAAATTCCTCTCCTGCTTCGGCTCAAGCTTCTTTTGAGAGACAGAAACACAGCTGGCTCCTTAGAAAGTTCTGGACTGGGAACTAAACGCTGCCAGTTACTGAAAGAAAGGTAATGCTCTTTTGAAAGCAAAGATGTCTAACTAAGCAGGTCTGGCTAATTAGCCTGCTAATATTAGCGTTCAGTGTTACTCCATGAGAAGCAGAAAAAGATGCAGAATATTCTCCGCAAAGAAGCATCTACTTGTTTCTACTACTGCTCTTTTATACTATACAGTAGTCTTCAGTTCACTCTGTATATTTATTTAAGAATCTTTTTTAA
The DNA here is from genome assembly GCA_911649635.1 of Poeciliopsis gracilis. Taxonomy (NCBI): domain Eukaryota; kingdom Metazoa; phylum Chordata; class Actinopteri; order Cyprinodontiformes; family Poeciliidae; genus Poeciliopsis; species Poeciliopsis gracilis. Next base: position 133,408 of record CAJVRI010001164.1, read on the forward strand.
TGTCCTTAAAACACTCTTAGACTGGTTGATTATTTCATTTCCCTATGGGATCCATAAAGTGTTTTTTAATTGATTGATTTGGGTAAGCTTTTACATTGGTGTCATTGATGAAACAAATATGTATTAACTAAATTACTCTTCCTCATTTATGTGTGTGTAAAAATGTTTGTCCATAATGAACGCAGATGCAAATTGTGTTCATTATGGACACTGTACCAGATTCTATAATCTGGTACAGTGGACCAAATGACATTTCTGGTGGAACTGTATATCGTCCCTTCCAAATAGAGTTATATTTAGAAATATTATTATTATTCTGCGTCACTAAATCACTGCAGCCCCAGCAGGGGTCTGTCTTACCTGGCAGGAGGCGAACCCTCCAGTATATGCGGAGGCACCGCTCCTCCTTCCTGAAGCCACGCTGGCACTTGCAGGCCAGAAGTGAAGGGTGTTTGGCCAACAGGGCGTCCTGTCTCTCCAGGCACTCAGATGCTTCTTGTTCCCCTAGCGGTGCGACTGCCGCATCGACTGCGCACAGCTCTAAGCCTCGGTACAGCGCCTCGCACTGCGGGTCAGTGGAGCACACACGGTGAGCTTCAACACAGTCGGTCACTGGAGCTGAGAAGGGGAATATCTGGGATGTGGAAAGTATCACACCTGAGAAACAGAAAACAAGGAAAAAATTACAATAGTAATTGAAAAACAGAGCAGTAAACATCAATAACAAGGTCTTGCAAAGGTAGAGCCATCAAACTCACATTCAGTGAGCTGCTGTACAGCATGACAAACAAACATGACATCTAACCTTTGCCATATAAAAGCAAGAAAGTCGTTGTTGGAAGACGGACATCAGAGGTCCTGTTTGCAGTTTACCATGAAGTGGACACAGCAAACATGGAAAAACTTGAGCTACCCTAAATGGAACTTTTTAACCAACATGGAGGGGAAAACTCACAGTACATCTCCATGGACACACTGTCATCACTGTAAGAAGTGGCGATGTTGAACTCCCACAATTCTTTGGTGCATCACTATCAAACAAATACCATATGACCAGAAACAAATGGCAGCAAGATGGAAATAAATAAGATGTGTTGATATCGGCTTACTTGTATTCATGGGGCTAAAACTGAGATGTTAAAAAAAAGACTAATATCATCTGATGCCGACATTGGTGCTGACATATTGTGCATCTCTAAATGTGCTGGAGTGGCTCAGTCAGAATAGATCTGCCAGCAATAGGTAGCCTAAAACATGAGTTCATCTGTTCATAAAATGCATTTTTTTCTCATTCCAAAATGTTAAGGTCTGACAGTTTTCCTTCTGAGAGACTAATTAACCTCACAGTCATGTTTTTGGACTGTGGGAGGAAGCCAGAGTACCCAGAGAGAACCCAGCATGCACAGGGAGAACATGCAAACTCCATATAGAGAGAACCCAGGCCAGGACTTGAACCCAGAGACCTTCTTCCTGCAAGGCAACAGTGCTACCCACTGCAGCACCGTGCAGCCCTGGTTGTGTTTTATTTTTGCCTTATCAGGTTTCTCCTGCTACTAGAGTCTATGCAAAGGCTGGGCCACTCAGCTGGTGATTGATGGATTCTCCTTCTTTCAAAGGTCAGCTGTGTCAACATGAATTGCTTCTTGTAGTTAACTGTGAAAGTGACACCAGCCACCCTAATTCAATTGAAAAAAAGAAGCAGAGGACTCAGTTGTAAACACCAGCTTACAGCAAAACTATTTAGCCCTCGGAGCAGCAGTCAAACATCAAACATTTCTGATAGTTTCATGTTCACTCTTTCACCTGCAGATCTCACAATCATATAAATGTTTGGTTTTCGTCCCCCACCTAGCCTCCTGTCACACATCTTCATCCTCAACTTCACAGAGCATCGTCCTCTTCACCATCTCCTCCATGCTCTTGTTTTGGATGGACATAGATCATCCACCTCCATCCCCTCACTCCTCCACCTGTCTGTCATTCACATGCAGCTGTTCTGTCTTCACTCCATTGTGATTTTTATACCTCTGTATCTTCAGCCTGTCTTCCACCTGACTCCTGCTCCATTCCTCTGTTTCACACACGTCTCATCACCTCAGTGTCCTTGTGCAAGTCATGCAATAATGTTCTATCATTTGCTTTCTGTGGTTGTAAAAAGACAAAGGGCAGCTGAGAAAATTTCTCCATCGTCACTCTCAAGGCAAACATTGCAAGCATGTTTTGCACCACCTCTACTTGCTTTCCAAAGCTATCAAAATGTGGCATGAAAAACAAACATCAATGTAAAATCGAGGGAAAACGTTTTTCATCATAACTGTGGGTTGAATAATTTTTCTCTCTACAAATAAAATGTGTCAAGCCATGGCAAATGGACGGAAACTATTTTTTGCAAATATAAAATTTAAAATAACGTCCTTAAACAATAAAAAATAAGCTTTCATGGATAGAATCCTCTATAAAAATGGACAAAATATGTGTTAGAACCCCTTCATTTATTTTATTTTATTTTTTTAAATGAGCTAACTGTCTGAAGCCTGTAAAACATATTATGTTGTGGGAGAGAAGGTAAATGTGGTCTGAAGGCAAACATTTGTCTTCCATGGAGGGCAAATTGTTTGTCTCCTGTTGGGACAGAGTCACATTACATATGACAAAAACAACTTTAAAATGCTGGAATATAAACTACTGCCTGATATACAACAATCGTATCAAAATGTCTAAAGTCTGTGTTCTGTATGGCTGTTCCAACAACTACTTTCATAGAGAGAAAGGTAAACGTTATTTTCATGTTTCAAAGGTAGTTAGTCACAGGAGAGTTAATAAAAAAAAATGACAGAAAAAAGAGGAGAAAAGTGGATCAACAATCTACAGCTATAAACAGGAAGTGCAGAAACTCACAATGCCAGAGTTTGCTGCGCCACTTTCTAACGGTACTGATCGCATCGTTTAAATTCTATTTTCAGACACTTTATTGGAGTGTTGCTTGGAAAGACAAGCATTTATGTATAAGGTAAGATATATTATTTTTATGCCCTAGCTTGGTTGTCCATAGAAACAATTTGACCTGTCAACCTGGAAAATGAGTTCAGGAGCCATATCTTCATTTACCGAAGAACTTTCAAGATAAAACAAGTTGTAAAACTCATGGAAGAGAGAAACATTCTCCCTAAAACAAGATACGTTTTATTTCTTGCTATTACAAGAAATTTTTATGTTACAACAAGATGCAAAACTTCTTTTAACAAGATATAAAAATTCACTCCTCTGACACTTTCTGACTTGTTAGAAGAGCCTAAAGACTCTTGCTCCTTCGTCCTACATTGTTTCTTTAGATGATGTAAAAATCCCAAGATGTGTTGATGTTTTACTGTTACAACCTTTCTCGTTTAAAAGAGAATATATTTTGATTTTAATGAGCTATAAATCTCATCATAACAAATTTGAGTTTTTTTAATTTTACTATAAAGAAAACATTTTCTCATTTAATCCCTGTAACTGCAAAATTTTAAACATGGCTCCTGAATTCATTTCCAATGTCTGGCAGTAAAATGTTTCCGTACATTATTAAGTGTAAAAAAGGACCAAGGAATCATTTCCAAGACTTCTGACCTTGTTGACTCCACATGTGCAGCTCAGCTGCTGCATGCCACGTGTCAGGGATCCAAGCGCAGGGCTCCTTTTGGCTTCTACAAATTGGGATTTTACATTTTGCCAAACATTAATGATTCCAAATTTATTTAAAGATTTTGTATTGTATTCATCCAGATGGATGAATTCAGAGTTCATCCATCTGGAATGATTTGTTCCCTACTATATGGCTGCCTTTATTAGCAATATTAAACATGACGAGGCTCTCTTCTAAAGATTCGATATGTGGCAAAAAAATGTCATCTGGGAGGCAGAACTCGAGAAATAGAAAGATAGATGGAGAGAGAGAAAGAGAGAGAGAGAGGGAGAGGGAGAGAGGGAGAGAGACGTACTGCAGGAGAAAGCAGAAGAAATGGAGGCAGAAACAGAAAACCACAGTACCAATGTGAACCTTGATGGGTTGGACGCGCGCACAGCATGAAGCACAATCAGCATGCACTGCCGAAAATGATGTTCTTACACTCGCACCGAAATGTGCACGCATTCACACCCAAACACACACATGCAGTGGCAAAATAACAACACAGAGACGTCGCACACACGACTACCCTGAGAAGGACCCTTTTATGTGCTTGTCCTGCTGGGAGGGAGACTAGGAAGCACAGAACCCATCATTATTACCAGAACACAATACTGCACAACCACAGGGGAAGGGGCAGAGGGGGCGAAGCAATCTGTCTAAGACACACACCCGCAAACACACCCGCACACACACCCGCACACACACGCGTCCATGCACACATCTCAGTGTCAGAATAAAGTGGCTGAGGGAGCATAAACAGCTTAACATTCAGTGCCGGATCAGTAGACAGTATGTAAATTGAATACTGAGTGTGCTGATGAAAGACTAACCACACACATAAAACATTGTAGGTTGAACAAACAGCCTTTGTGCAGCAATGCATCCTGACACTCCACCACAGCTCAGTTTGCGGACCCTCGGTAGAACGTGCTCGGCGCCGACGGCTTGACTCTGAGCCGCTCTCTGACCAGAGGCGGTCCCGTCTCCCCGCAGCAGCACATGGTCACACTTCTGCAGAACGTTCACTCATTTCTATCGGCGGTGTAAAGGAAACACGGGACTGATGTCCATGTCACACACTTCAAGCTGGGAGCCTTTCCAGCACACACACACACACACCTACACACACACACACACACACACACACACACACCTACACACACACACACACGCACACACACACACACACACACAGCAGACAGACTCTGATTGATACACTTTTGCTCAGTTTAAGCTTTGCTGGGATGAGAATTAGAGCAGCTTTAAGCCTGGAAGCAACTAGTTACAAATGTCTGCAGTGCAGGTTAGAATTATGGAAGTAAATGACGTATTAATTTGGGGTTTTCAAATACTTCTATGATCTGTTCTTGTTCCATTATAATGTCACCATATGACATAGAACTTTGATGATTTGTTTACAGCTAAAATTTTAACCTACACATTGTCAAATACATGCATACTGCCCACATGAAATCTGACTGAATAAGTGGTATCTCATGAAAACACTTTTTGAACGAACCAACAAGCATCTAGTGCAGTGGGGCCCAAAGTGGGTCCTGGAGGGCCAACATCCTGCATGTTTTAGTTCTCCCCCTGGTTTAACACACCTGGATTTAATGATGACTCATTAGAGGCCTAAAAAGAACATTGACCTGCTGAGGAGGTCGTTACTAACACCAGGGAGAGAACTGAAACATCCAGGGTCCCCAAGGGCCAAGGTCGGCCTTTGAGAACCAACTTTGGGGACCACTGATCTGGCTGGATATGTATCATCTCTTCTCAGCAGGAGTTTATTTTAAATCAGTTGTTTTCCTCATACAGACTGGATGGTTGACTGGAGGTCACGGCTTTCTGAAGGCTAATTCTGAACCCAAGTGACAATATTTGTTCCATTTTCAGCTGGTGCGGTTTGCTTTTAGACAAACTGCAAACCGCACTGTGCCAAAACAAACAAGATTTGAGCAACACTTTCCCCTCCTTGCCTGTGGTGGCGCTGCAGCAAGAACCACTGAAGGAAACAACATAGCTTTCACTGGAAGCTAAACCTTCTATCAGGATTATGCAACAATGCTTTACAATTGATCCAGTTTTACTTTGTTTAAAACCAACCGCACTTTGGCTCTTCCAAACATACTTCTTGTAATTTTCTCCAAATAACTTTGTCCTTGGCTCATCTGACCATAAACTTTCTGTATTAGTCACTTCATTTATCCATGAGAGTTGCTGCAACATTCAGTCGAGTATGCTGTTGGCAGCCTCAGTCTTTTCCTTGTAAAACACGATCAGCCGGTGCTCCCATATTTCCTGGTTCTCATTCTTGATCATCCTCAAGACCTTTTTTAATTCAAGGGTAAAAGTTTCTATCATCCCAGAGTGAGCACCATTCAGAATGGTTTCCAGCTGTGAAAAAATGGGGTGGCTGTGGCTCACAATAGAAATCTGTAGGAAAACATCAGAAAGTTGTGGATTTGATTCCAGCTAAAGGTGTTTGTTAAGGTGAGTGAGAACAGGGCAGGGCCCAGATTGGGCCCCAGAGGTCTAATGCACAACCACTGTGGTAAAGAGAAAAACACAACTACTCATCTTATTTGGTTTGATATTACCAAGCAGCAGGAACTGAACACATCGATGAAAACTAGACACTATTTTTTATTTATTGTGTCACTGTGGGGTAAATCCAAGCACAATCCAACCTGCACTGAGTTGCCCACATAGCAGATTTCGTAGATTTCCAAGTAGCAACAACATGCTGTCCCCAGCTTTTCACTGGCTCCATCGGTTACTGGATGTGGCGGGGTCACCGCCTCCAGCTACACGTAAAGAGCTTTGACCTTTTTACTGAGAGATATATCACAGCTGCCAATCACTGCTCAGAAAGAAGACAATTTAAATGGTCTTAAGTCTGCTGGAAACTTGTTTAAGTCACTAAGTTTTACTTTGTGACTTTAAATATGATTCAGATTAATTTTGAAATGTTGACATGAACAACACAGACACACATTAATAAAATACCACTATGTTAATGACCGAAAACCCACAAAGGTCACTGAAATGACTTGAAGCACTAATCAATGACAATGTTTTCTTCAAAAAACATCTTAAAAAATAAACTAATGAAGCAGACTTGAACAAAAAAGTCTTTATACTTTTTGCAATATCAAAAATAAAGATCATTTCAAAGGCTGGTCTATGACCTGAAAAAACCTGGTCATAGATTCAAGTTGCTTGCCTGATTATAAAGTCTGGCACAAAGTCTCTTTCTTTCCCTAATGTGCAATCAGTTTACAGTCTAGTAGCAAATCATAAACTGTATGTCCTGTGAGATTCCACAGCATCACAAGGGAGAGTCACATTTTACTGACGTTCCACCATCAAAGAGATTGGGCCGACCGCCGAGGATTAGAAGACAACGGACATCTGCAGTGTTACCATTGGACTGTGGGCTGTGAAAGCAGGAAGACTTGTGTGAATACAAAAAAACAACGTTCTCTAGTACTCCACTTGTAATAAGTCAGCCTAATGAAATCAAACAAAACAGTCAAGTACGTTGGGGTTACACAACATGGCAAAGATTCAAAGCACACCAGCAATTCAGAATTGCAATTGTAACCTGGCCAATCAGTGAACAGAAGAGGTGGTGAATGCTAACGTTGATTTTCTGCGCAGTTTTAGAATTGCAGTGTATTTATGGTTGTAGTTTCACAATGTTAGCAGAGGAAGTGAACGAAGCCACTCAGCATCCAGTCATTTAACACATCAGCAGAGTCTGAGTCATTGGTCAGTAGCTGATGATCAAAAGCAAAGTGGAGCACAAGAAGTTGGTGTTTACCAGGCGCCTCCTGTCTGGACAAAGATGGAATCACCCAAATCCCACAGAGCAGTGAGATCTTTGTCAGGGCATTAATATTGGAAAAACCCAAATTCCTTCACAGCGATTAACAAAAAAATGTACCATTTAAGGCAATGAATTATTAGGTTTAGAAGATGGTGACTTTGCCACAGATGAACAGGCTAGTTTGACTGGCATTTTTTTCCAGTAAAAACGTTAGTCCTCAATTTAGTCATTACGTTAGTTATTTGAAGGTAATCTTTGTCTGATATTAAACTTAGATCTCTAAGGGCCAAATAGATTTTCACATCCCTGTATAATCATTTCATGACAAGGGTTATAACTGCAGCTTCCTCCTCAGGCTCTTCAAAAAACAGAGAGAAGGGATCATGAATATTCCAGATGATTACGTCAAGCCTGTTTTCTTCCAACTAAAAACCGTCAAATACAAAGTGACTCCTGGAAGGGTTAGCTGAAACTGATGGGATGTTGCGCCATCCCATTCTGAAAGACTCTGGCACATCCACATGTCATCTACATTTCACATAAATTTCGCCCCAATTTTCATGCAAATCTGTGAATAGAAGCAAATACTAATGTAGCTTTCTATCCACTGTTTTCTGAGGGTTGATCAAGATGAACATTAACCAAGAAAAACTATTACCCTAGAGAGAGTCAGTAAATCATAAGAAAGCAGAAATTGTGCAGCATAATTATGAACACCTGACAATCTTGAAGAGTTGAAAAAAAACACCTGATGAAAATGTGACATTTTGTTTTAAAGTCAGATACCTTTGCTCTATACAGTTATGTATTTGCAGTTTTTTGTTTATCATCACTGTGATGACTGCTCTAAATATTAGTGTTACACACATTTCATGTTAGGATGTATTTTCTTCTGTTTGCAAAGATTTTATTGCAATTTCAAATGACTTGTGTTTAAAACAGATTTGTGGAAGATAGATGAAAGCAGGCCAAACATTTGTTTGCTTTTATTTGACATACAAACACAATTACATCTATTAAAGGGGTATTTGGGTATCCCTTTAATACCCAAGTATTAAAGGGTATTAAAGGGTGGAGTACAATGCTGTGTTGTGTGGAGTAATTAAGAGTAGTAAAGAAGTAAGTGTATATATACATAGATGCATAACAGCCATATGTTCATACCAAGTAATCCATCTATCCATCCATCCATCCATCCATCCATCCATCCATCCATCCATCCATCCATCCATCCATCCATCCATCCATCCATCCATCCATCCATCCATCCATCCATCCATCCATCCATCCATCCATCCATCCATCCATTTTCCGTCACCCTTCTCCCTAACGGGGTTCGGAGGTGCTGGTGCCTCTCCAGCTGCGTTCTGGGCGAGAGACGGGGTCACCCTGGACAGGTCACCAGTCTGTCGCAACCAAGTAATCATTCCCAATGGAAAACCCTGAAAACCAAGTCCTGTCTAGAGCACAACAGGTTTTAATCTCTTTAGTAATCAAGTGCTGCAAAAATAATACAGTTATTATTTTATTTTATTACAGTTAGTAACTATCTCGGTGTGGTTGGATTTAGTTTGGGTGATCTACTGTGTTTTAACAATCACAACTTCCCATTGGTTGCACAGCAGCTCTGTGATCCCAGGGTGTGAAGGGAGTCGCTCCTGTGTTGACGTCCTTAAGACTCCATTACATTCCAACAAATGCAGCCTCTGATTATTTCTGAGTGGTTCATTTATATGAACTGCCCATATGCCATATGAATATATTGCGATACACAACTCATACTCATATGAAACAGAAATGCATGTTGGTGCATATGCTGCCAATTAAATTGATATATTAGTCTGAGAGACCAGGTCAGTCAGTATTCAATTGATTACTACAGAATTAGATCAATGTGGAAAATGATCTTTATTGTTCCCAAGGGGACGTTCACTGGGCAGTGAGATGACGGCATGTTAAAGGAAACATCTTTATCACCATGCCACGGCACTTATAAAGAGTAGACAGTGGCACACTTTGTTCCTGACTCCCTGCTGACTTAGAACTAGGTCACCAAAATGGTTGTACCAAAGTGAACAAACAGAACATAATGACATTGTCCATTAGCAATTCTGCAATTATACTACTTGTCATTTTTCTACAAGCTAGCTGAGCTGCATGACTGAGTTATAGGCTGTAAAATCATTGGCAGTTTGCCTGAGAAGCATGCTCTTTAAAACACATTACTTTTATTTAGCAATCCCAGAGAATACAGCCACAACACCAGACAAGAGAATAGCACAATGACACAAACGTAATTAAAGTTGATCAATGAAAATATGAAATTGTGTTCTAATATTATTAGGTATTCAAATGGCGATTAGACTTTTATTCTGGACTTACAAGGAAAAATCAGGGAAGATAGATTTCTGTGTCATATTCTCCAACAAGTCCGTCCATCCATCCATCCATCCATCCATCCATCCATCCATCCATCCATCCATCCATCCATCCATCCATCCATCCATCCATCCATCCAGTTTTCCTAGGACTGTCCAGTTTGTCCTCTCAGTAGGTATTATGACTAGCATCATCAACTTAATTATCCAAATATGAGTGTGCAGGTGCCTCTCTGATTCAGGGGTCCCCAACGTCGGTCCTTGAGGGCGGGCATCCTGCATGTTTTAGTTCTCTGCTTGGTGGTAGTGACAACCTTTTCAGCATGTCAATGTTCTTCTTAGGCCTCTAACGAGCCATCATTTGATCCAGGTGCGTTAAATCAGGGAGAGAACTAAAACAAGCAGGATGCCGGCCCTCGAGGACCGACGTTGGGGACCCCTGCTCTGATTGGTTCCTAGAAGACAATGGAGACATTCAATTGGCAGCCTCCTGGATGTGACGGATATAAAAGCTTCTGATGGACTTCCTGCCATCCATCCTCAGCTCATCTCCACAGGCCACACTGTTGGTCTGTTAACACCATGTAAAGTTCTGGAGTTTGTAGGAGCGAGCAGCTGTTCATGTTTCCTTCGTTTTCTCATGTTTTTCTTGGTTAGGGAGGTAAGTTTTTGTCGTTTGGTTTATTTACTTTCACTTAGGTAAGCTGGTCAATATTCCGATAATTTCCTTTTGTTTGTTGTTTTTGGCATTCGCTCACTCTGAAGCCATATGCTCCACTTGTAACATCTTAATCAAAAACACATCTTTTTAAAATAAATAACATTATAAACTGTTCAAATTCATGTGTGTTGACTGTTTGGGATGTGAAGAGGATGGATCCTTCATGGTATGACCAGACCAGCCCTAGACGGGTCGTAACAGTGGGTCATCCCCCACAGACTCCCATCCAGATCAGAATACCTCAGTTGAGGCTACTACTGGTAGTAGCCAGCTACTACTGGCTACTACCAGTAGTAGCTCTACTGGTACATTTGTTCAGGTGGAAATCCTCATTTTATCTCTATGGGTGAACCAAGCCATCATACAGAAGAAGTTTGAACCCATGATCTTTGTATTTCAGTCCATATCCATGTCTCATAAGCAGAACATAGATAAATTGGTAATCATGAACTTCTCCTCTCAGCTTCATTCTTTCTTCACCACATCACAGTCCCCACTTGGATGTGAAGCCCTCCAGTATCTGTAAACTTTCAGGTGAATAAAGTTCAATATCTGCTTTGAAGTTTCGGTTAATGACTGTCAAGAATTTTTCAAGTAAGTAAATGTTTGTATTCATACTCATATTTTGAAGTAGGTGAAGACCGTTTCCTCTCCTCACATTCACTCAAGAGACACAAAATAAAACACAGATCACAGAGAACAAGACAAAAGCAAAAACATGATATATAAGGTCATTACAGGCAAGGTTCACCCTGGACAGGTCACCAGTCCATCCTGGTGGGCCATGCAGGGCAACCCAGAGACATACAGGACAAACAACCACATACACAGACCACTTAACCTGACAGGCATGTTTTTGGACTGTGGGAGGAAGCTGGAGTACCCAGAAAGACCCCGGATCGAGAATCGAACGCAGGACCTTCTTGCTGCTAGGCAACAGTGCTACCTACTGTACCACTGTATAACCACAGAGCATGTCATTTATAATGTCAACATTAAATTGCAGTTAAAGGGTTGTAGTCTTTGAAGGAAAGATATATTTTAAATTGAATTTAGCACGGTATTATTAGTTTCTGCAAACTCATGTGTTGTACAGAGCTTTAGCAGAGCTAATGTTTATGATTAGTACTTTGGAGCACAACTAAGGTTTTTGTTAGCGGTGTCCTCCACTGACACATCCCATACCACCTCAACTGAACTGGTCTCATAACTATTAGAGAAGAAAATGGCAGTAAGGTTGGATTGGTTGAGCATACAGGCTGAGGGAAACTCAACAAATCATTTATGATTCTGACTAAATCACAAATGAGGATAAAAGTAACAGTTGGATATAATAGAATACTTGTGGAAGCATACCTGAGTGTATTGAGTCACATTCATCAAAGTTATGCTGAAAACTAAAGAAAGCACAAGAACATCGTTGTAGGTACAGAAGAGGAAATCTTACCTTCATAGCCTGTCAAAGGTAGAAGAAGATCAGCAAGTCCCTGATGCAAACATCCTTCTAAACACAAACTGAAAATGGTGGACTGGTCCAAAAGAACCCTGACACCAGCACCATTAAAACCCGTAACCTGTGGATGAAAAACGCACAGAACACGGCAGCCTTCGCTCACATTGCGTGTGAAGGACAGAAGAATGAATAGGTATTCATGTGAAAATATCGATCACCCGCTTCCTCGCAGTGAAGAAGCGTGATATATCACAAAAGACAACTTCACCGATCACAGGCAGCAGCTTCAGCAGCAGCTCTGTCTTTAATAATGATGCACTTCAGCATCAATAAATCCTTAGGGCATTCATTCTGAGCTTGTGATATAATTACCATTAACAAACAGAAACAGCTGCTGCTGGCCTTTAGACTCCTGCAGGATTACACTTTGTGCCACACAGTTAGATCTGTACTTAGTGTGAAGTGCAAAGCAGGAGGTGAAGCTACTCCACAATGATGTTCCTCTCTTTTCATTCCAGATGCCCAGTCTGGACGCTCCTCCTGCTCTCCACACATTCCTGCTGCTCACACGTTTTCATATTTTGCTCCTAACAACTGAGTTGAGGACAAACAGGAGGAAGAGTGTTTTTCTGGGTGAAAGTAATCCTGGCACTGTGATGAAAAGTGGAAGTGATGCGTTTCAGATCCACTTCGGGATTGTTTGGAACAAATAGAGGAGTAAATGGTTGGTTAGAATAGCAAGAGATGGCAAACACAGTCGAATGAATAGAGGAAGAACAGACAGCCATCTAAAAAAAACAACAAAAAACAACAAATTTAACTTATCACCCAAGGGAGAGGAAAGAAATCTCCGTAGGAATGACAGAACACAATAATAAGGAGTGGCTGGCATAAAAAAATAAAAATAATGAAAAAATAAGTCCATAATCCCATCAATTCTGACTTAAATGGCATGTCAGTTTCAGATCAGTGGAGTCAACATGTTGGAGAGTGAGGTAATCAGTAAGTAAACAGAAAGCTAGTTCAATTATTCATTACAGAGGCACTGTGCTGTACTGCACAGCCAGAATTGGAGTCTTAACATACACCTGTTCTATCCTGTTCATTCTGAGCCCGTCATTCTGCAACACCTCTGCAGCTTCCATTACTGCAGCTTCATATCTGCAAGCGTGTATCTGCAGAACTAATGCCTGGTTCACTACAGAGACCACACACACAGTGCTAAAAACACTGGCATAACTGCTTTGGTAGTGCAGTGTGTGGTGTGGAGCCACAGGAGTAACACACACACACACACACACACACACACACACCCCCCACACACACACACACACACACAGAGAGAGATTTTACTCTCCAACAATCAGATATCATACAGAAAATCTCACAAAAACCCTTGAGACCAAACGTGAATTCATGGCCAACTGGGAAGAAGAATTGGTGACAATTTGTGGATTTTATTTAACAGACAAAACTACACAAAGGCGTCTCTGATGTCCACCGGGCTTTCTGATGCGCCACAGCTGTCTTCTTTATTTACAATTCCTCTCATTACAGAATGCCTTCATTCCTGGACTATTTTGACTTTTCCCTCACAATTTTTCAACTTTTTAAAATCAGAGAATATCCCAGTTTTCTCTTGTAAATAGTGTGAAAATCATCTTAAAATACTTTTTGGTGGAAATGTACTCCTCACGAGAAAATAACTCCAGAATATGACATTCTACCAAAAACTGAAATGAAACGTTTCCCAACCATCCATCCATCCATTTTCCGTCACCCTTCTCCCTAACGGGGTCGGGAGGTGCTGGCGCCTATCTCCAGCTGCGTTCCAGGCGAGAGGCGGGGTACACCCTGGACAGGTCGCCAGTCTGTCACAGGGCAACACAAAGACAAACAGGACAAACAACCATACAGACACACACTCACACCTAAGGAGAATCTGGAAAACCCAATCAACCTGACAGTCATGTTTTTGGACCGTGGGAGTAAGTCGGAGAACCCGGAGAGAACCCACGCACGCACAGGGAGAACATGCAAACTCCGTGCAGAAAGACCCCGGGCCGGGAATGGAACCCGGGACCTTCTTGCTGCAAGGCAACAGCGCTACCCACTGCGCCACTGTGCAGCCCACGTTTCCCAACCAAAAGGTTAAAATCAAGTTTAGATGTTGTTAAGGAGCCATTTCTGCATTTCTGAAAAATATTTTTCCAAATTATTTTTGGTGCTTTCTTTTCCAAATTGCAATTACCTGCTGCCATTAACTCCTTTTTTACCCGATTGTTTTTCTGTGGTTCTCTTAAGCATCTTTTTCTAAATATTCTATTTCACAGCTATAAAATACAGAAATGGATGTACTGTGTATCATTTAAAACCTGTTATTTCCCGTTTTCACGCTCCCTGCATCAAAATGAGTATGAAAGCAAATGTAAGAATTGATACATTTTTATTTTCTTTTTCCCTTACCTTGCCATTTTCTGCTTTAATGATGCTCACCATATCAGTCTTTTCAGTAATAAGGTCATGCAGCAGTGGAGTTTCCACTCATGATGGCTTCCTTCATTTCTGATGGCTGAATTGTGAAAAACTCACCCTGAAACTCGACTGAAGCTGAGTAGAGGCAGGCTGTGTGTTTGCAGCCTGTGATTACCGGACATGTGAGGGCGCCTGCATGGACTTTGGCTCCACTTCATGCGCTTCCTTACTAAGAGCTGAATTTGAGAGCTCGTAATTGGAGTCTGAGTGACCTTTTAACAGATCACAAACTTCAAAACACTTGTAAAATTAGTTCTGGAGCACCAGGGTAGGTCAGCCACTCTAATAATAAAAAAAATGGAACATGTGGAACACAGTGCTGAAAATAACAATATAAATTGGCCATTTTATGCCTCCAACTCTTAGGAATTTGTGCCCTGATTCCTAATTTTTGCACAGAAGTCAGTGTGTCATCTGCAAAGCTCTTATCACATATCCCAGAAATTTAGAGACTCTGAATCACAAATCTAATTTCCCCCACTTCCTTGTTTATAAGACACTGTGCTAATAGAGGGGCCATGATTAGTCTAATTATGATCAAAGACCAATATAATGGATGATGTCAGGATGATTGGAAACATCCCACACAGTGATGAATGTCTTCCCCTGTTGTGTTGCTGTGTACTGAGCAAACTGAAGCCTCAAGTAAAGTGGCCTTGAAAGGGAGAAGAAAAGACTTGGGGAGAGGGGATTCGGCTCAGTCCCTCAGGTCAGATACAGAGATGTACAGATGTAAACTGGCCCTTCAGATTGTCAACATGTCTTCATGGATTACAGCAAACAGTAAAAGCACCTTGGATGCCTTTAGAGAAACGTTAGGTGCTATGCTGTCGAAGGGTTGTCGATAGTAAAGTTCTGTTAATTACACCCTGAGCCAATTTTATGAATGTCCTTTGTGTTGTCCATAACATATGAACTGAGCCTGCTTGGGCTGGAAGCCACTCAGCCAGGAAGAAGCGTTTATTTCTGAAAAGGAAACCTGGTAAAACCCAGCCCTGTGCTTCAACACTTTGCTTCATGCAGAGGTTGGGTGCAAACATTTTTGTGGAGTCAATTAAATCAATCATTCATAAAACATTCCAATCTGAGTATCATCTTGGACTCTGAATTCAATGCATCTCATTCTCCAGGAGCTGTCGGAGCGTTCAACCGTTCTGGACCGGAGGCTTTGGAGCACGCTTGTTGCAAGATTGCATTCTGCAGGATTTCCTCCTGCTGGGCCTCGTTGCCATGATAGAGCAGAAAATCACCAACTAGCCAAAGTTGCCAAAGACAAATGAAAAGAAACACATTCAGTTATTTGCCAAAGCAGTGTAGCGCTCATCAGACCTTTGGGATTTAACATCAATTTCTCCAGACCTGATGTATGACTCATTCAAAATATTTTTGCATTTTCTTTGCCTTTTTCTTGACTGATAAGGCAAAAATGTCTCCCCAAAAATCTCAGGTATTGCAGTAATACAGTGAGCTTCACTTTTTCACCATATAACCATGTTAGTAGGTCGGAGGTCTGTTCTGTTTTCACATTGAGGCGGAGCCATCTTGTCTCAGTGTCATGTCAATTGGCCGTACAATATTCTCCTCACAGGGAGGAGAACCAATCACAGTCGCAGCTCACACCTGGGAGTTAGAATTGCATCATCCTTGTTCAGTCACAAGCCGAACTTCCACTTTCATCCAAATAGAACTCAGCAACAGAGACCAGCGCACAGGGGCCAGACCTGCGCTCAATAAGCTTCAGTGTTAAATAGGACATTAGTTGTAGTTATCAGTGTTCCTCTTTATGGGGAGTTAAAAAAAAAAAAAAACATCTCTCCTGATTTGTTTTATTATTTAGGGGTCGGGACAATATAGTAAGCAAAAGAGAAATCATTTTTTTATTGCATTTGTATTTGTTGTTGATGACATCTGAACTCCAGGTTCATGTCCTCAGGGTTTGTTTATGTCCATCACTGCAACCAGACTGTTTAGTCTTCACGCTAATGGTAGCCATGGTTACTGAAAATCAAAGGGGATGAATATTAAGGTAATTACCAATTTTATGTTTCAAATTTGGATTCAATTGTCATTATTTTGTAGAGACCAGATGTCACTTTGACATTGAAAGGGTTCTTTTGTTTTGTCAAAAAAAGCCTAATTTTAAAGGTCCTAACTGATTTGAAAAGCAACTAAAAATATTAAATATCCAAAGGAGAGATTTTTCTTTTCTGGAAACTCCAAATAGCTAAGCATTTTTTTTGCCTTTATGTGCATAAAACTTTAACACATGAAACCACAGGAGTTGCATGCATTTAGTCCAGAATCGCCTGAAAGGTCTCCTTTTGCTGCCATAAAGAGAATAAATGCACAATGACTGAAAACTACTTCGAACTCCAAACATCCCGACTGCAAAAATGCAGTCGAAAGAAAATCTGTCAAACAGCCACGAATTGCAGCTGTCAGGGGAACGGAGTGAGAAGCAACAACAAAAGAAAAATCTTGTCAAAGAAAATGGTTCTGAGTTTCACAAGCTATAGAAGAGAAAATGACTGCTGGAGGAGCAGAAGTAAATGATGGTTTCATGTTTTCCTATTTCAAACACTTTGGATTACTGTGATTTGAGAAAAGTTTCCAAACAAGATCTGGAAAAAAATGTTTTGGTTATTGTTACTCAAATGCTAAGCTTTTTATTTAGTCTGGCTATTGCAAAGAATGGGTTGGATTTGAACTGTTTTAAAATGTTCTCATGCTGTTTAGATCATACATTCAGACGGAAACTGTGAAGCAGCAAGAGAGAACCGTCCAATTAGAACGCCATTTTGAACACCAGCAGACCTGTGAAGGGAATGGAAGAAGCTGAAAGGTCTGAAAAGACTTTCAGAGGCAGGAGCATGGGAATCATGAGCGAGCCACAGAGCCATTGTGAGAGTCACACCCTGCTTACTTTGATGTATAATACGCAAGTTATTGTTATGATCATTTTTGCCCTTCTGCCCTTCAAGCTAATATTAGTCAATAATATCTGGAAGTGTGGTCATTCACATCCTCTGCTGCCATTAAAAAGACACAACCAGAGACAGACTGCAATTCTGAAACAGCACAATCATGTTACCTTTCACCATTTTGTGAAGGGTAATAATGCAGAACAACAATAATTCAACAACAGGGTTTAGTGTATCTGCTGGAAACCAGCAGATTCACTATAGTTTGAGGTTGTTTTAATTAGAACCGCAAACTATACAACCAGCCGAAGTTCAATTGACAGTAAATTAAATGAGCTGGTCATCAAACCTCTTCACCATGCTGAATCTCTGGAGTTTTGGACGTGACTTTTCCTGGTCTATCACAAGAGGCTCTACACAGACCATCCATCCGAACACCAGGGGGATGTTTGTAACCTTTGGCAACCTCTAATTTAATATATGATGATTTCTTATATGTTAGTCATGGTCTAGTGAGAGGAAAAGTGGCTTTATTACTTATTACTACCAGCAGGAAGTCATTTAGATTTATTCTGGTTGATCAGAGGACTTAATCGTTCATATTTCATGTCAGGCAACTTTTCTAAATCAGAGTAGATGGAAAAGGGATGTAAAACTCATTTTTCAGTAAATAATAAACTATGAAATCCAATTACACAATGTGATTTAACAGTTTTACCACTATGACATTATGACATCTGAAATGGCCAGCTCGGCAGGGAAGTGAACTGAAACACAAGTATATCATTGTGAAAGGGTTTGCTTGGTGGCACAAAATGGAGGTAGGAAAGTATGAAATGGCAACATGTATATTAAACTGGGGGTGGCTGCTCCCAAAGAAGCAAACTGACTCAGAGCCAAACATTTAATTTTTTCATTCCTTTAGAAAGACATGTGGTTCAATTGTCAAAAGTGTTTGAAAAATGAAAATGTTAACGAAAAGGCAAAGTGTTTATTTTTCTCCACAGATATTGAACGTTCCCTCAGAGATGCTCGACTTCACATGTTACACAACAAGCAGACGTCTGAAGCTGAGAGCTTCCAAACATTTGTAGGATTTAAAGAACAAGAGGAAATGGAAGTCAGTGGTTCCTGCTGCCATGGGAAATCTGTCGAGAGACTAACTTGGGATTGTAGGTCCAGCCACAGATCTGAAGCCAATTTCTGACACATCTGTCACTATGATAGCAGATGGACATGAGGTCAAGCCTTGGCCCAGACCTTCACCGCAGAGAGCAGAGGTACCTCCAGGGACCACTGACTCGGGGCCGGAGTCGAGTTGAGATAAGGACACACTCGCAGACGCACGCAGCATAATGTTTGTTCACACACTCAACAAACACACAGTGAAGGCAGCAGCAGCCAACACACCATCTGCTTTCTCTGTGTTTGAGTTCCAAATCCCAGTTATCAACAAACCACACAGAAGACCTCCAAACTACTCCTCCAGACACACCAATTCCCTTTTGAGAAGCATGCGGCACGCACACACTCATCAGCAGGCACACACGGCGCATACACTGCTGCTTCCAGATCAGATGGAAGCAGGTGGATGGAAGCCTCGTCCGCTGCTCATTTTTCATTAAATGTAACAGAAGAGGGAAGATGGATTTCCTCACTTCTTTTACCAAGTCCATTCCCCTCACTCACCTCTAATCCTCTTCATCCTCACTCCTCCCTCTAACCGGTTCTGACCCGGGATGATCGCCTCGCCAACCGACTCCAAGCTGCTTTTTTCTTTTTTTTCTTTCCACACTTATCATCAAAGCAGCTTTATGATACTCATTTCACTGGCCTCATTGCTTTTCATAGACGTCATCATCTGTCACCAGAGATCAATAGAGATAAGACGTCCTCTCTCCATCTCAATCTCGCTGTCTGCTTACTGCAAGGGCCCCTGTTGTTCAAAGCGTGCTCCCCTGCAGTGCAGTGGAATAATCATCAGAAATAAGTGTTTCAAAGGTGGGGCAGCTTAAAGAGCAGAGCCAAAACCACCGACATCTGTGTGTTTATATGAATACGCGTTCTTGTGTGGGAGAAGGGTTTTCTTAATCATTTTGGCTTTTTACGAAAAGCAAGTACCGGTAATCAATAAGGAACAACACACACACACACACACACACACACACACACACACACACACCCACACACACACACACACACACACCCACGCACACACACACACCCACACACACTACAGCAGAGTAAGAACTCATGCTGTGTGGATCCAATTCTTTAACATCTAAATTAAAAGCATAAAAGCGAAAGGTGCTGATGCCCAATTAATGCACGGGTTAGGAGTGTTGGAGTGTTGGACAGCTGTCTTTCTTAAAAATAAATGAGTTGCAAAATATTTGATAGCACAAAAGAATCCTACTGCTTTGAGGAAGCTTATTCTGTCATCAGAATAAGAGTGGAAATAGTGCAAAGTGAGTCTGTTTTATGTCTCAAAAGGTCCCTAAGATGAAACCTTGTTTAAAGGTTTAGTTTTCTTTCCAGCAAAGTTATATAAACAAATAAATACATATTGATGGTTTTGCTCTTTTTGGATAGTTTGGTAAGTTGAAGATTAAACAAGTTGAAAAAAGTGTTGATCTAACAGTTGAATTCATGCAGGGATGTTATGTGTTGATGCTCTCTGGGTTTTCTTCAGGTTTTGTCTCACAGCCAGGAACAAAACACAAGGAAGGTAATGAGAGATCCAAACTGACAGAATCCATAACAGCTGTTGATCTGGTTTGTTGCCTTGTGATGACCTAGTGAGGCTAACGGGTGTAGAAAAGGAACCAACAGATGGATGGGATGTCAGGAGCAAAAAACTACTACATTTAATGACTTTGTTAAGTAAGAAAATGATGCAGTTTGATTTCTAGATGTGTATCGATCACAGAAGGAAGTGATCTGAAAGAGAACCAAATTAAAGTTTCTGTTCTACATGAAAAATCCATGAAAATAATTCCACAGAAATCTCCATTAAAACATGAAATTGCAGTTACTTAAAAAGTGGAGGTTAGATTTGGTCGTTGTGGCTCTCCACCCAGGGTGCCATTCCATCAGAGGGCAGCAGGAGCAACACAGACATCCGTTTACTGTATGGTGAGCAGATATTGTTTAAAACGCACTTTCTGCAACATGAATTTGATAAAACAAAACAAAATGCATTTTAATTATTAATTAATTAGATTGAATTAGATGGAGAAATGTTCAGATGCATGAAAACCCAGCTGATTTCATCAGACCTGTAACCATTACTTTTAGTGTGAAAATAAAAATAGAGCAATTCTTAGTATTATCAGAAATGTGGTTAAAATCTCATCTGTGTTTATTAACTTGTTTCTGCATATGGAGAAGAAAAGCATAACCCAGGTTCCATTTCTGCCAGACGCTCCCCTGGTGATGCAGCCGGTCCAGAGACATAAGGACGTTTAAAGGCGAACCATTGCGGAGTTATGCAGACCTGTCTGCTGAACTGCTACACTCCCAAAGTATCAGTATCACTTTATGTCCTGGAAAACTCCCAGGAGGCGTCTACGCAAAGTGAACTATGTTACAAATTCACTCCAACCCCCTAAAAATACACACAAACACGCACACCTGTCTGAACGCCGATAAGACGTCAAACACCGCTGCTCCAAATGTGTTTGCACACCGGTGTCGGTTGACTGCACTTCCTCATTGAACGACTTGAACAATTTATTCTGACGCGCAGCTGAATCCGAGGGGGAATTTAGATTGAGATTGAAAAAAAGAACGAGTCAGACACGACCTGAAAGCCTTGAGGGAGAGAAGCGAGCGTGGAGGGGGGATGCGGGTCTGAGGGGGGACCTGGAGATACATGAGCCTGTCACTCAACATCACAGCATCAGAACACGATGGACAATCATTAACAGGACTAATGAACACAGAAGGGCCACGCTGCAGTACAGAACAAGCTCTCGTTTAAATCCACCGTGGGAGAATTGCATTAGTTCTGCCACGGCCCTGATAAAGGCGCTGATCGGAGAGCAGGCCGCCTGCACCTGGCAGGACTGAGGAGGACAAACCAAAAACACCAAGCAGATGGAGCTTGATGTTTTTCTTCTATTTTTTTCTTTACTTTTTAAGAAAAAAAATATCTTTAAAAAAAATCCAATGAGATAATAAGCAGAGAATGACGGTGAATCACATACAGCGAGACTAGTGAACTGTTTCAATATCACTGACTCTGTTACCATTACACTACACAACCGCTCACTTTCTGAAATTCAGCTGAACATAAACTCTGCCTGGTGACCAAACACAACTTCAAGAGATATTCATTATATTATTATTTATACAGATAAAATCCCATAGAGAATAGAATTTGTTTTTCTTTACTAACAAAATGTCATCTCAATCACACAAAAAGTGGAAAGAAAATCAATTAAATTTAAAAAGCTTTTCTTTGAAGCAAATTTGTCTTTTAAAAAACAATCAGCAACATCACATATGTCCAGTTTTCAGTTCTTCTTAGAGCGTTAAGTTCAGCAAATATTTGGCCGTAGCAGGTAATGTGTCCAAATGCAGCACAGCTGAAAGATCCCCTCTGATGCAGTGATAAAATAAAATAATCAATAACCCCCCTCCACTCCTCCAGAGCCCATTCTGAGCCCTACAAACTGGCTTTGTGTTTTTTCTTCCTTTCTTTCTTTTTTTTTTGTAAGAAACTATTTTACTTTTTGTGTTTCCTTAAGAATTAAAATACTATCCAGCCTGCTTGAACTATAAGCCTGAATATTTGCTCATGTTTTCTGCATCTGGATAATTGCAGTGAATTTGCACCAGCAGCGTCTACCTGTGAACCTGTCCACGCAGACTGCAATGTGAAATTACAAAACGGTTTCTGCAGCTTCTACCACACATATTAAATATGGTATACAGCTCATTGTTTTGTTTAGTTGTCTTTTCTGTTTGTTTGTTTTTTGTTATTGTTATTAATTTCTTCCAGAGTTTGAAGCCTGGAACAAACAGACATGGAGATGAACTCAACAAGCTGGTCCTCAGGAGCACGCTCACACCTACAGCAAATTGATCTCATTTTATTCCAACACGACGCAGCATTTCAGATAAAAAAAAACTTTTTGTTAAATGGATCTGAAATTGTCAAGAAGTGCAGCTGAACATGTGATGCAAATCAAATCGTCAGGAGATCCAGCTTGTTGTTCAGATGAGATAAAAGGCCCCGCTCTCCGGGAGAAAACAAGAGTCTCATTGAGACCTTTAGTCAGACAAAATTGGAACTGAATTAAAATATAATAAAGGAAACTAACTTCTGAAAAGCTTCAAAAAATTTCCAGATGTTTTACTCTATCCATGTTCCCTCTGGAGAGGAAGAAAGAAGAAAGGATTTCCAGAGCAAAGAGGATCAAATCTAGAATGGGAAACAGTAAATCTCTTTTTTTTCTTCTATAGCTTGGACAATATTCTCTTATGGAAACTATCCATAAAAATATTTTATTACTTCTCCTGAAGGTCTTGGAGATTTTGCTTGTCTTACTTTGACATCTGCAGATTTTCTGTACATTTTTCAGAAAAAAGGGAGAAAATATGTTTACACTCCTTTATAATCAAAGTTACAGATAACTTATTAAAATAAAAAAAATACATATATATATTAATATTTTTATGTTTGTTTTTTCTTTATATAAAATGCTACTGATGTAATTAATGTTCATCCAACTGGGTGAACTGGGTGAACTGGGTGCACTGGGTGAAATGGGTGAACTGGGTGAACTGGGTGAACTGGGTGAACACTCCCTCCCAGTAACCCTGACCTCTGACTGATTGACCAGTTGATCAGTGAGGAGCTTTCAGCTGGAAGGGCGTAGCCTAGTGGCGTTTTATGTAAATATATTTACAGTCTGTGTCCCACCAAACCACAACCACAAACTAACATCGAAAATACATTCACATTGTGATCTGAAATTTCCTGCGGGAAAGTTCCACCTATTGTCCCTCTGAGGACAGAGTCCAGAAAGAGTCCACAATGAAGTTTGTATCAGAAAACAAGAAGACAAGTGAAGTTTACTTTCAGTGATCATGTGTGCTAAAGTTGTGAGGAGCCGGTTTGTGTTTATGGTCTCCAGAATCACAGCACAGAGCGACTCTTACCTGGGAGGAGAAGAGCGAGCAGGAACCCCAGGAGAACCATGTTGGTCGTGTTCGGGACGCCCGGTCCAGTGGGCTCGGGGAATGGGGCGAGTACTGGACTAGTGAGGCGGGACGGGAACACTTCCAGCAGCTCCGCTTTGCGCGCCGCAGAAAGACGCGCAGCCGGCCGGCGGACACCTATCCGTGGGTCCGTGTATCCTCCGCCTGCAGCGGTCTGCTCCCCCCGAAGTTCTCAATTCCCCAGATGGAGAGAAGGAGAAGCCTTGGAGGAATAGTCTCGAAGTGCACTCTGGAGAGACGGAGGCAGTTTCTGAGCGCGCGCGCGCGCGTGTGCGGGGGTGTGTGTGTGTGTGTGTGTGTGTGTGTGTGTGTGTGTGTGTGTGTGTGCGTGCGTGCGTGCGTGCGTGCGTGCGTGTGTGTGTGGTGTGTGTGTGTGTGTGTGTGTGTGTCAAGGCTCCAGCGATCACACCGCGCTGCGCTGAGGTATCTACCCGGCTGGGTGGAGGAAACGTCGGGCGTCACGGGCTGCAGCTCCGCTCACTGTCGGTCATCACGACGCGGCTCCTTCCGTGGAGAGCTCCCGGTGCTTTCTGCGATCATGATGCTGACAGGCAGGGGGAGGCTGAGGTTATTAACTGGTGACATCCCTCCTTCCTCCTCCTCCTCCTCCTCCCCACAGATCATCATCATCATCATCTTCACCTTTAGGGGCAGTAGGATGAAAACAGTGCCTCATTGAGGTCATTATAAGCGAGCAGTCTGACTGCACCAAGATTCAGGATGTAACACAAACAGAAGGTAATGAGTAGTTTCTCTACAAACTAATATAGTTTCTCTGGATTCTAAGTTTGTTCCAATTCCTGCTCTGGGTTGAATGAAATCCTCTGGATCTTTGTGACTTTCAGTTTTTTGAAACTCTGCAGCTGAAATACCAACGTGACCAAATTTATAGTAGTCTACATTATTTTATGCTGTTTAAAAAACCTACAACAGACTGGTGACCTGTCCAGGGTGACCCCACCTCTTACCCGGAAATGAGCACCAGCACCTCCTGACCCCACTAGGGACAAGGACGTAATAAGATGGATGGATGGATGGATGGATGGATGGATGGATGGATGGATGGATGGATGGATGGATGGATGGATGGATGGATGGATGGATGGATGGATGGATGGATGGATGGATGGATGGATGGATGGATGGATGGATGGATGTTTAAAAAACAAGACTAAAACAAACCAGGTATCATATTTACACTGTTTGGTCAGAAAAAAAACTGTAACCAAAACAAAAGGTTCACACCAAATATTTCATTGGACCGCCTCTAACTTTGATCAGTGGTGTAGACAGATAAAATGTGGCACATTGACATTTAAATACAGAAATGATATGTTGGGCCACACACTGTAGACTGTTAGAAAAAGAAAAATATTTCAGAAAGGCACTTGGTTGTCCAGCTGTTGCAGCACATTGGTGTCTGCCTGCACACATTCCTGATTTTAATTCTAACTCACATTCACTGCAGCCTTGTTCAGATAAGCTTTTGCTTCTGCCTGTCAGATTTATTTCTATCCGCTGTTGCATTCATTTTTTCACTGAGATCTTCTACTGATGATGGGAGAGTCTGACCACTGAGTGAAAAGAAAAACTTTTTCCAGCACACCCCAAAGACTCTCAGTGAGGTCAAAGTTTGGACTCTGTGAAGTCTGATCCATGTTCCAACATGATGTTTCCCTGAAGGATTCTTAAACAATTTCAGTCTGATGAAGCTTTGCTTTGTCAACTTATCAACTCATCTTGTCATCAGGACAGAAAATAACCCAACAACCTGCTCTAGGTCACAGCACTGCCCCCTACAGGCTGGTCCATATATATACACTGGGCATGATGGGTGCAACACTTCCTGATAATCTGCCTGTCATTTTCCCCTGGTTTGCCCATCACTCTGGAAGAAGGGTAATCTGGACTCATCAGATCACACGACCTTCTTAGATCATTCTAGAGTCCAGTCTTTATGCTCCTTTGTAATTGTAGTTTTTTTTCTGTGTAACCTCTGGTAGTGTGGGCTGGTAGCAAGTCTAGAAAATCAAAGCAGCATCTTTTGAACCTAGACAACCTGCAGTGTCTAGGTTCCTTTCATCCTCAGCTAGTAAAACCAGCTGATGTTGTCTCTGATCCAGCAGTACTTTGACATGGGAATGCCACATTTGTAGTCCATGTCTCATATTCGTCTGTGTGTGGCTTTTCTGGAATGGATTTCACTTTATTATCCTCTTAAGGCTGAAGTTCTTGTTGCTTTTCCTACCACACTTCTTCCTTCCATTCATGTTTCTGTGAATATGATTGAAAATAGAACTTTGAACAACCAGCTTCTTCAGCATTGACCTTTGTGTCGTCCTGTCTTTGTGAAGGGTGTCTGACTGTCTACTGTCCAGTCAGCACTTAACAATGCTCATGTAACAGACTGAACCAGAGTGAGAAAGTGTTTAAAAGTCCACAAAAACTTTGCAGATGTTTTGAGTTCATTCACTGATCAGGAGTTTCCTCTAAAGACCTTTATAATTTTATAATTTTCTGAGACACTGACACATTTTCTGAATCTAATATCATCAAAATGAGCAGAAACAAAGACTGAGTACGTCACGGTGTGATGATTCTATATAATATACAAGTTTCACTTTTCTGAGCTGATTAGTAAGAAATGATATTCATTTTTCTTATGTGTACTGCTATGGTTGGACATTAACCACTGAACACACACTGCAGTCAGAAGCTTTTATTCCCATCAACATTTTTAAGTTGCAACTTTTTTTTGCTTATGAGTCAAGAACATTTGAAATATTTTCTGCTTTTCTAAGTATTGCTAAGAGTTGATTCATTTTAAACAGAGTAACCAATTATTTCTGCACTGCTGGACGTTTACTGAAAAGGTGTTAATGGAAGAAAATATGACACTAAAAACGTATTGAAAATATATATCACCTCATCTGAGCATATATTAATGAGTCATTGCTGACTAGAGCGAGTGAGTCACTAGTGGTGCTTTAGGCCACTTAAACCTCGCTGGATGATAACACAGCATCTCATCCTCTGTCTTCTTCAGCTAACATTCAAGCCGTTTGCTTCAGGTAATCCTCCTCTAACCATACCACACTAACCTGAGGGGATTTACAGTCACTCAGTGAGTTTTAGAAACGCTTTCACAGTCCTTTTCAGTTGGTTCTTGGATGTCTAATAATTCTAAGAAGGAATATCACAAAAATATACAAAAAATACTGTCAGCGTCATGAATAAGTCCTCACGTATATGTGGTGATTTCGACTCTCCTGGATGGAAGGAGGAGGCAAAAACTATAAAAGGAAGTACATTTCAGAGGATTATGCTATATTATTGTAATAGGCCTCTTTGCACCTCATGCAGCTTTCAGTTATTTTGCCTCGGAAAGGCAGAGTTAAAAAGTGGGGTCATGTAGAGGGCTGCAGGGGCTCCACCTGTTAAACCACTGTAGCATCACTTTCATTTCATTTGTACATAAGACAATAACAGAATCATAAAGGACCCTAACTGCCTGCAGTGTCACAATGTTCCTGCAACACTGCATGGGTCTGATGGCTTTTTTGACATTTGACCAGCAAAGACACCATAAAACTGAGACAAACAGTCTGAATTGAACTCTGAGTTATTCTACAATTGATGTTTGTCTTCTTTCCGTATTTGTTTCATTTTTGGTTCTTCCCAATAAAAAGTTAAACCTCTGCCACATTTCCTCCTTATAACGCACAGCTATAGTGTTGATAGAGGATACATTCCCAGGAAATCATTTTGTACAGTCATTTATTGGCCAATAAAGGTTTTACTACACCAGCTGTTTAGTACGGCAGCATATTAGGGCCACAGTAAACAGAGGAACAAAAAGGAGTAAATATCTGACAAGAAACTCTGGAATTTGCTAGAAAAAAACCTGGAAATGTTTGACTTTCAAAAGAGTTTTATTGAGCAAATGTTTATGTTTCAAACTCAAATTTCAATCATTTTTACTAGAAAAGTTGTCTCATTAATCTCCAAATTTCAGAATTTTTTCTTACAAATTTCTGCTGTCGTAGTTTAGAACCGGCATCTTGTTGAAAAGTAAACCTACTGTGATTAAAGCAGTTGCTGTGCTTCACTGCATTGTTATTGGCACCAATGGTGAAATTGTGTAAAAGTTCTTTAAATAAATTAAACATTATTTAACATAATTGTAAAAGCTTAAAAACACCAATCAATAGGAGAAAGCTTTACTAAAATTTAAAAAATTATTTTGTACAACATTATTGGTGCCACAATGGTTGTTGTGCAATAAGCAAGGTGTCCTGGTCAGCCATTAGCTGGAGGTCAGACATTGTGTTTGGGATTATTGCCTTGTTTAGTCCGATCTAATCAAACCCTTGTCCGTTTAACTATGACTGGATGATGTGGGGAGGTGTGAATGCATTACTAAACTCTGATATAGACCAAAAAGTGAACTCTGGTTTTCTGACAAACCTCGGTCCTGGTTTGGTTGAAGTGAATTCTGGTGTGATTCAAATGCAGATGTGAACGCCTAGTGGACCAGCGATGTGGTGGGGAGGTAAGGTAATTTTATTTAAATCGCACATTTTCAGCAAATAGGCAATTAAATGTGCCTTACATCAATTAAAGGAAATGCAAACAAAATAACAAAGAGAAAGCAAAAAGTACTCCATAATTTATAGTCTAATAGGAGTTTCTCTGGATAAACTAATAGTAAAGAAAAGTCCATCCATCCAGTTTTATCAGGCCTCGGGTCCTGGGGGCAGCAGCTTCAGAAGGGAGACCCAGACTTTCCTCTCTCCTGCCTCTTGTTCCAGCTCTTCCAGGGATCTTCCAAGGCGTTCCCAGGCCAGTCGAGAGACATAGTCCCTCCAGCATGTCCAGGTCTTGCCCGGGGCCTCCTCCCGGTGGGACGTGCCTGAAACACCTCACCAGGGAGGCGTCTAGAGGCATCCTGACCAGTCGCCCGAGCCTCAACTGGCTCCTCTCGATGTGGAGGAGCAGCAGCTCTACTCTGAGTCCCTCCCGGATGACTGAGCTCCTACCTCTAAGGGAGAACCCAGCCATCCTACGGAGAAACTCATTTCAGCTGCTTGTATTGGTGATCTCATTCTTTCGGTCATGACCACTACACAAGAGGGTGGGAATGTAGATTGACCGGTAAATAAGCTGCTTTGATAATGGAGGCAAGGAATATGGTCCACTCAGACTCAATGTTTCCCACCTCCCCAGGAACATGTTCAAAGTTCTGCTGGAGATGGGAGTTAAAGTTCCGTCTCACAGGGGATTCCCACCAGATGTTCCCAGCAGACCCTTACAACATGTTTGGGCCTGCCAGGTCTGACAGGCATCCAACCCCACCACTGGAGCCAACTCACCACCGGGTAGTGGTCAGTGAACAGCTACAAACCTCTCTTCACCCGAGTGTCCAAGACATACGGCCCCAGATCCAATGAAACAATGACAAAGTCGATCATCGAACTGCGGCCTAGGGCGTCCTGGTGCCAAGTGCACATATACAGAATATCCTCCCTCCTTCGGTGTGGGGAGAGATGTTTCCAAATCCTGCAGAGAGCACCACCAGAAACACGTTTCAAACATCTTATATGCATAACCTGTGACCTAAATGCAAGACCTGATGCCTGAACATGGTGTTCGTTATGGACAATCCGTGATGAGAACAAAAGTCCAACATCAGATCGGGGGGAGCGTTCCTCCCAACCACGCCCCTCCAGGTCCCACTGTCATTGCCCATGTGAGTGTTGAAGCACCCCAGTTTCTTTACTACTCATTTGTAGTCAAGAAAAGTAAAAGTACTATATATTGGTTCCTCACGCTTAATATTAATAATAATAAGTTGAGTTTATAAACTAAGATTCTTGTTCTGACAAAAGTGGACCAAAAGTTATGAAAATAGAAACACCAGGAGTTTTTCTGTGTGAACTAATATGAGTTTCTCTGGATCTTTTTGTTTTAACCAATAGGTTTGATTCCTGTTCTAGGAGCATATACACTAGATGCTCCTGTTCTGGGTTGCTAGATAAATATAAGTACTGGAAAAAAAAACAGCCTTTTGTTGTAGCTCTGCTTCGTCCAGAGTGTCCAGACCCTCGGCTCTGGTGAAACCACTGCTTGCTGAAGACGTGGACTAAACTGTCGTTCTGATTCACCTGACTGGTTGAGCATTGCCTAAACCTTGTGGGTCTTTCTGCAATTTCATGTTTGTTCTTCATCACCAGTGGAGCAGATGATGATTGATGCAGAGGGAAGTGGCCACAGCGTTGTGGAACCCTGCTGGACTCTATGTAAAAATAATAAAAAAATTATGAGACTGTAATGTCTGGCCAACCACAGAGATCAGCTACATGATGCACATACATAATAGTGAGAGTTTTTTCTGTGCCGTTCCTTGACAGGAAGAAGCCAAGATAGGACCAAGATGGCTGCCAGGCAAAAAATTTACAGTCATAGATTAATCTCACATCAGAGAGACCAAATAACAGAACAGAACCCTAAACATGACATCAGCTGGCAGAACCAGAAAGTAACAGCAAGACAATAAAATGCATAACTCCGTCGTGTTCATTTATCAACAGCTTTTCTGTTTCACTTACAAATCACAGACTGTAATCAAGGGAAGCATTTTAATCATGATGCCTGCGTATTCACACACACACACAAACACACACACACACAAACACACACACACATACATGCGCAAGTGTTAAAACCTTACACCATCAAGCAAATTACATGCCTCCCCGTTCACCCCCAGAGGTCATCCAGCACCGCGGCCTGTGGGCTCCCAAGCTGTTCAGCTAATCAACGGAGAGCCTGATCCCTCCAGGGGGAAGCATATGGTGAAGAGCAATATGACATCACAACAAATAACAACCGCCGTCGCATCACAAAGGAAGCGCTGTGGCAGCAGTATGAATCTCTTCCTGAACACATCTGGCTGAAATGAGGAGGTCTGATAACTGCCTTGCTCAAGGGTTTGGCTTCTAGCTCCAACAACGAGTGCTGGTGATCGTCACAGATTGCTTTAGTAAGTTAAGTTCTAATGCAGTGTTACTCCAACAGCAGTTGATCCATTCACATTCTATAACTGCAAGCATTGTGTTCTACTCAAGCTTGCAACTACATCAGCGCTGCAGCCAACAAAGTCTGTAATCACAGCATTTTGATTGCATTGAACTCAATAGTATTTATGCACACTGACCACAGACAGAGGCAGCTAAAAGCATTTAGTATCTTGCCTCAGTGAGTGTGACACCACTAGCAGCAAACAAACCTTCTGCCATGATGGTTATCATTTCGAAGCTGAAAAGTCGGCATAAGTGGGATAGTTTGAGACGGCGTCTCTACAACTGATGGCGTCTCTACAACTGACGGCGACTCTACAACTGCACCACAAAATCAAGCTGTCATGAACCCTCCCTCCCCTCCACCCCACTGCAGGACACAATATATTGGTTTGTCGTAGGGGTGGTCTACCACACAACTGCAACATCTCATGTTGTTTTCCATGTTATCTGAAGCTAATAAAAGAGCAGAAGGCATCAGTGAGACATTTGCCCGCTGCATGAGACCAGAACCAAACCAGGGGAGTTCAGTGATTTGCTCCAACAGTATTTACTTCATAGCCTCACATTAATGCTCCTCAAGACCATCCATTCTGCTCTTGGAAGTTGAGCAGTTGGGGCTGCTTCACACATAAATTAACACACTCATGAAATTCTGACCAATCAGACAACAGTTTCACATGCAGAAAATGGCAGGCAGTTCACCAGGAGGTTGTGAAAAGAAGTGGTGGTTGATGTAATGCTGAGAACAAAATCGTGAGATTTTCGTCACTCAACTGTGACATTGAGGACTGATTTCTGCATTTTGGCCAGTTCATGCAGAGTCATAAGGGCTTCAGTGACCTCTGACAGTACTGAGCTCTTAACCTTGTAAATGTTCTCCTTTCTTTGTATCACTGGTATTTCTTAACAATAGCAGTGAGTGCGGCGCGTTTCTGTCCTTAACAGTAACGTGTTAAGGACAGAAACAATATTCCTCCATTTTCCTGAGCTTTCTGACCACCATAGAGATCTGTCTGCCATGACATTCTTTTCAGTCTGGTTCACAAACTCCTGCACCCTCAGTTCCTCCAGCTGTCACTCCAAGGCAATCCTCATTGAATCAAGAAAAAGTTAGATGGAAAAAAGGGGCAACATTTCTGCGTAAGGATGTGAGCGGCTCCTTCAGAATACAACCACTTCAGTTATTTATGCTGAAGTGGCTTCAACCTACTGATTCAGGAGGCTTCCCCTGATTGTATTTGCAGTCAGAGAAACTTTCACCTTCCTATTATATACTCACTCATTATATACTCACTCACTATAAATATATGTGGCTCTCTGACTGACTGTTATAACAACAATACACATACGTATGGCGAATGTGTACAATGTGAATTCATGAGAGGATAGAGCCTGAACAGAAGAGTAAAGTGTGACGTGCCATACTGAAGGAAAACTCCATTCCAGGTCACATCACTGAATAAGTGCAGAATTCACTGTCTCTCCTCTGTCAGCGCTCCGGTTGGAAGATCCTGATTGTAGAGTCAGGTTGTTTTTTATCTTGGGTCATAATTATTTTATATGCTTTGATTGTTTCTTATAAGTCTGGCAAACATCTTCCCAGATATCTCCAAGACAATATGGTTTCTGTGCATAGAGCTCATCACGTTTGCACTGAATGTGTTTCATGTTCTCATAGCAACGACTATTAGAGTCTGAAACAAAACACAAGAAAAGCTGAGTCACTCTTACACATGAGCAGGTACGAGTTCATAGGTACATTGAAGTGTTTGATGAAGGCTTCTATTTTCTGATTTGAAAAGATTGCACCTATCTGAATGAAACAAACGTATTTCAATGCTTTACAAAGATGCTAAACACAAAGTAAATGTTGAAGTGATTTTCAGCCACTGTTTGAAACAGCCTGTGTTTTTTATTATTTTTAGACAGGAGGACCCATTACAGAATTCATGGTTTAAAACTACAGGTGATGAAGGACTGAGCAGCGAACAGCAAGCACACTGCAGTAATTACAATTACTGACTTGCCTGTGTAAGCCTGTTGGAAACCTTCATCCATCCATCCATCCATCCATCCATCCATCCATCCATCCATCCATCCATCCATCCATCCATCCATCCATCCATCCATCCATCCATCCATCCATCCATCCATCCATCCATCCATCCATCCATCCATCCATCCATCCTTCATACTAGACTAAATAAATGCTTTTAGCTTTCCTGCTGTTTCAGCCTCTCAGGTCAGATGGTTTTACTTCAGAAATGACATAACAAAAATCATAAAGTCTCAGTGATCAGACCCTTCTAACTGGACCAGAGGAAAGTGGACACAGCTTGACACACTCCCACATCTGCTGCTTGCTTTTTTTACCTTGTCT
Source organism: Poeciliopsis gracilis (assembly GCA_911649635.1). Lineage (NCBI taxonomy): Eukaryota > Metazoa > Chordata > Actinopteri > Cyprinodontiformes > Poeciliidae > Poeciliopsis > Poeciliopsis gracilis. The sequence goes on from CAJVRI010001164.1 coordinate 166,611, forward strand.
GAATGAAATCTGTCATCAGATTCTTCATATTAATATATTCTAATATATCATATTAGAATATAGTTCTTCATATTACAGCAGGTCCCCTCATAGATAACTAATGAACTAATATAAACACAGAATTCCAGTTGGGTTCCATGGCTAAATGAAGAGGAACTGAATACTGAGCAGGGAGGAGTCCATATTCTAGATTTTCCATCTGATAATAACTTTTAAAATGTGCTTTGCAGTAATTTTGTAGTTTGATTATTTGTTACCAATTGAAGCAGTTCAATGAAGTTGGTTCAACTATTTTCTTTTTCCAGTGTACATCTACAACATGCTTAAATACTCTGTATCTGTGGTTCATTTAGAGTGAGAGCAGGAGTCAGAGCAGGTAACAGGAAGGATAAACAAATCACAGCAAAGCTGCTCTGCTTACCTCTTCACGTTTTCAACCTCTGGCTGTCAGGTCTGGCCTCAGAAGACAGAGATTGCTTTAGACATGCAGGTCACGCCAAATATGCTAATATAAGATACTAAACACAAAATGCAACTTTGATTCTTTCATTTTCTCTTTTGGTTTTAAAATAGTAATAAAACTGTGTGTTACACCAAATATTCTCTCACATATTGTATTGAATGAAAGGTTAATGATCACTCATGATAGGAAGGCAAGAAAAATACTTTCATTGCAGTTGTTGTATTTTCTATGTCATAATTCTATAAAGGTCTCAGCAGCCAAAGCACTGCAAATTTTCATTCTTCAGTTCATAGAGAAAGTTTTCTTCTTGATTTAACTTTAAACCTGACCTGATGTCTGCGGTGTGGTACTGGAGCTGAACAGCTGTAGTCCACAGGTGGCTTTTTTTCTAAGGTGTGTTTTTTTCAGTGTGTGCCCCTGGCTTTAAAATAAAAACTGTTTTCTGAGGCTGGTGCTGGGTACAAAAAGAAGGATGAATCAGGAAGGAGTGAAGGAAGGGGCAGTCAGATCAAAGTGTGAAACAACCTGATGTTGTAACTAAATCTCACAAACCGTTTCACGTGAGTCTTCTCCCACTCAACCTCTTACCTTTCATTCCCACACCTCTTATTTCCCTTCACTCCCTTTGTTCCTAACCATCCGCCTTCCCTCTTCACTCCGTCTCCCTCTCCAGTCTCCAAATGTCACGTTGAACGTCTCTCCCTCTTCGTCCTCCTAAGAAGCCCTCCGCCTCCTCGCGTCTTCTTCTCGTTACCATTTTATAGGCTTGTTAGTTCCACTTGAAATCCTAAATGACAAACAATCTAAACCCAGTGAGCCGCTACCTTGCTATCCTCAAAGAACTGCAGAGTCGAAACAAACAGGATGTGAGCTGAAACACTCACACAGTCCACCCACACCCTCCCTCTTTAAAGCCTCATATAAGATTTGGACACTTAAGATACGCAGGAGCTGTAATGACAAACGCCAAATCTATTCCCTACCTTGGATTCACAGGTGGAGGGGAGAGTGAGCTGGTTGGACTCTGTTCCTGCTCTTCTACCTTCACATTTGGACCTTTCTGTCTGAAGTGCATCTGAAACACTCCCAGAAATACACACTTCCTTATGAGCAGAAACATCTGTTTTGAAACAGTCTCTGACATCTGCTGAGGAAAACCCGTCACATTCATCAGAGTCTCTAAAGCTTCCATTAAGACTAATGGATTAATGGCTGAAGAATACATTCAGTGTTTGCTAGTCGGCTCACAGGGACAAGATGCAGTTCTAAAGAGTAAACTAGAATCCTGGTAAAGGCACACATCCAAGCCTCAGCACACACACACACACACAGAATGCTCTGCTTGGCCATCAAACATCTGCTGTTACTGTCTCCATGTCGGCTCAGGGCGGCGGTGACTGACTGCTCCGTGCTATCAGTGTCATCAGCACCCTGCGTGAGTGTAAGTTTGGAGTGTGTGTTTGTTTTCTGTGTGGGTATAGGGGGTGAGCGGGGCTCAGGGTGAACAAATATGTCCTTTTGAGTTGGAGGCTGCAGAGCTAATATTGACCAGCAGGTCAAATTAAGCACAGTAGCGGCGGCCGCAGAGCACAAAGAGCCAATGACGCGCCTTATCACCTGGATGAATTAGCCTCCGTCTGTCAGACTTATCACACTTACAGCAGGGTGGGTGGTGGAGGGCTGAGGGGGGCACGCCACACACAGACATGCTGCAGCTGTGCAGGATGTGCATGAGGACCAGGCTTGGATTTTATTTTATTGGCTGCTCTTTACCCTTGCTTCATCTTTCTCACCACCACATGCAAATGGCAGCAGGGGATAATCCCTTCATCTTTATGGGCTTTTCTTATTATCTGTTTATTTTTTTTTAACCCGCCCATACACAAGCCAAGAAAGAAAAAACACAAAATGATGACAAAAACACAATACAAAACTAGTACAGAGATAGAGAGACAATATTTAAGTTCCTGTCAATGGAAGAACCAAGAACACAAAGTGTAGATGGGACAAAAGTGGAGGTAGAAGCACAAGCTTGTCATACCTTCACTTTGTTATACATAAAGCACCATCAAAATGAAAGTAAGAAAATCTCAAAAACAAAGTCATATTTGCACTATTTACACTGTTTACACCTTCAAGTTGTTGCTTTAAAAAATTGTAGTAAATGAGCCTTTAGGTGGTATCCATATACTCTAATGGCCAGGACTGTAAATAATTAGTCCTCTGTTTTCTCTGAGTGTTATGAAAAAGAGTCAAGCTTGAATAAGTTATGTTATTTTAAAGATGTATGCAGTGGACATGGAAACACAACAATTGGAGTTTTTAAAAAACAAAAACGTTACTTGTTTATGACAGGTGCAAACACAACTTTAAAAATTTTAATGTGTGCAAAAAACCCCCCAAAAAACCAATTAAAATCAATCAAAATGTGGATGTTGACCAGGTTGGGTTCTGTGTGTACAATGGGAGACTGTCAGTGAGGAAAGCTTGAGTTGAGCGTAGATGCAGAGCCATGAGCGTTTGGGTTTCTCATTTGGGTTCAGACAGAATATTCCTCAGATTTTGTGTTCATCAAAGACCAGAATATAACACACCCTGTCACCAAGACCTGTTTATTTCAGTCTCTGATTTTCCTTGATTCCATTTTCACACAAAGTGCCACAAACTTCAACTCTCCAACATTTGTGAGGAGACTGTTTTCCTGTTTGTGTTTCCTTAATGAGTGAGAGGGGAAAAGTGAATGTTATTCCCAGTCAGAGTTAAGAGTCAGCTGGATAATTATGCAACAACTAACCATCATTCAACTCCTGCACCCAGTTGTCATGTGTGATAAGCTAATTGGAAAACAGGGGATAACAGGAAAATTATTAAGTTAAAGCAAAGTTAAATGATTTCTCCCACGAAGGATTGCCTCTTTTGTCCCAAACTGTATTACTGTACTTTATCCACAGACTGTGCATTTATTTTAATGTGTGGTAGGTATTTTAGGGTTGATGTTTCCAGCCACCCGACTCAGGACCACATGCTGGAGTCTGGTTCTGATCTCCGGTCTCGTGTCTCCATCCAGGTTTTGCATAAAGCTATTGGACTTTTGTTTGTTTGTGGGGGGTTTTGCCTTTGTGCAAGGTTAATTCATACATTAATTCTACTGCTGCCTCATATTTTAAAGAAACAGCCTTTTCAAGCTCTGAATTATCCACTGTTATTCAAACAAATTCACACATCATCTACTTTTAAGTTTTTTTATTGCCAAAGTAAATCAAACTACTAACTCAGGTCCTGTCCACCTAAAGCCAGATGTTGTCTTTAATCAATTGTTTGCTGTTTTTCAGTAGCATTTAGGTTAATTTGATTTGTCTGGAGCGTGTATGAGAGGGACACAGAGGAGCCGGGGGTGCAGAGCTGTGACACGTCCAAGTAATGCAATCAAAACAAGCACAAAATGTTGTTGATGCGAGTCTACACCAGCTTCAGGAACCAGCCGAGAAAACACCCAGAATGCCTCCAATTTATTCAGAAAGGCTCTAATAATACACAAACCTGGGAACTCTGCCGGTCTGCCTCAGTTTAGTTTGAAACATGACATATCTCATTGTGAAAATATGGTCATAAAATTATAATGTACTCTTATTGCAATTACCACAAGAAAGTGTAAACCTTTGTTCTGCAATCCCCTCATCTTCCCTCTGCTACTCCACAGGTCAGTGAGCTGCAGTGGAGTCAGACCATCAGAGAACTCCCACCAGGTTGTATACAGAGACTTCAGTGTCTTTTTAATTTGTTGTTTCTGATGTTTTGTTCATTTATTTTGGATATTTAAAATGTCTTCTCATTTCAGTGTTAAATCCTTGTCAGAAATTGAAGTTTCTTGATCTTAAAGAATGAGTCCTTGCATTATTATCATGCCATTACCATAATAATTCTCGATAATGGTCTCCAAACAACAATATTATTGTTTATCACAATAACTTCTGGGAGAAATTATTGCCTACCAAAATGAGCTTTCCTGATAGGCCCATGTACGTCCATCTGCAGCGCTCTCCAAGTTACCGGTTTCAGGTTGCATGCTGAATTTTCTGGAGAGGTCAGGCGTGTTTCACTCCGGGACGTCCACTCATACCTGAAAGAGACTCAGTGTGGATTCAAAGTGGACTTCTGTCAGATACGTCCACACAAATGTCCATTTTCATGACCATGTACCCGTCCTCGATAAACCATTCAGTGAAAACTGAACGATGTTTCATATGCAATGATCAAGTTGAGAGTCGGTGCAACCAGTCAGACAGATTCACATCCACGTGATTTCCCCGCTGTGTGACCAAACTCAGCTGCAGACATATCAACAAGTTTCCACCAGAGGCGGGTACTGTGCACAGCATTGGCCAAGGTATTTTTATGCACAGATTATTTCACCAGAAATAATTCACTACTTAATTTAGTGTATTCAGTTCATTGTTAGGCAAAGGTAGGTGGGTTATTATGGAAAATGTAAGAGCAGTTACATCACTGAGTCTTGTACCTTCCATCTTCTCAGAGGATTTCTCTCTCGCTGCAAGCTCCCCTGAATGACACTGAAAAGTTCTTTCCTCTGCAGATTTCCACTTTCTAATCACACTTTTAGAAAGTCCTCCCTTCACATCAAAATGCAGAGAGCCGAAATCTTTAGTATGCACGCCAACAACAAGTCCCTTGAGAGGAATTACTGAGCCTATTATTGTTGCTAATTGAACAGAGCAGTTTCACCAATACGTGTCTCGATACAAAGAGACAAATAGGGGGGTGCAGCAAGCAGCTAAATTAAGGTGGAAAAGATGATGGAAATCAAAAGAATTGCACCAAGAACTGAGCATAAAGTGTGTGAAATTCACACAATATGCTGAGTTAAAAAAGCCCACAGAGAAAATACGTTCTCAACCGGAGCTCGAATCTAATTCAGGAGTTTTAGTGAAGCTTCACATGCTCTTTACAGGTCACTGTATGGCAGAAATGTATGTTCTAACATGAGATGTAAAGTGCAGGCATTGGCATGAACCTGGCCATTTTCTTTAGAATTATTTAATTTTGACACTGGAGACAAAGTCTTTTGAAAAATCTAAAACCAAATATAGGTTTTCAAAAGAGAACAAAGGGAGTCTAGAACCAGGCCTTTCTGGATTTAAACTAGAAACGGATTCATTTAACACAACCTTTCATTTTAAAACTGTATGGTAAATGGACTTAACACAGTCAGAGATAGGACTGAAAAATTAACACAAGCAATGTTTTTATTTTGTTGAGTATTTTACACATTTCTCAACTGGTGTTATTCAGTATCTATTAAAATCCAAATCACTTTAAACCTCTTTTGCTAAATAAAGTATTCAGTCTTCATAAATGTGTTTTATTAGTGAAGAATAGTAGATGTGTCCTCATTGAAACCTGAGGCCTCAAATATAAATGAATAAATGTAAATATTTCTGGTGTCTCCTAGAGTCAAAGTTTTTGATACCACTGCTGGGAAAGTAGATGATTTTCTTTACTTCCACTACAGTGAAAAAGAAAAAACTGTTCTGAATGAAAAGAAATAAAAAGAAAGTGTGCAACGCAAATCACAAAAGTATTCATAACACTTTACACTTTTTATTTTTATTTATTTAGATTATTTATACTTTATGTAAGGGACCAACTAATAGTGTTTATTTTTCACCTGACAGTCTGGTAATCTTGGTTCGATTGCAGACCAAAATGGCAACATTTGTTCTATTGTCATTGTTCCATTGTTTCCCTGTTTCACACTCTGCAGTGTTACCTCCTAGCCTGTAGGGGTGATGCACCAAGAACCACTGAGGAAATGACACAAAAGGTGAAGACGCTGAAGGCTTCCTCACAAAATATAAACAGAACTAAACCAGTGTCAGATGTTAGCAGCTGTGGGATTTATCTCACATTCTCCTACAAGCAAAAATATGTTTGTTTTTGTTGTATTTACCCAGAATGCCCTGTGCTGTAGTCCACTTTCTGCTTTTGAAATGGCGTCCGGTCTGCTTGCTGTTCACATATGCATTCGAGCTGCACCAGAGTTCACTTCAACTGAACCCAGATGGAGGTTCGAAGGCAGACCAGAGTTCACTTTCTTGGTCCACCTCTGGTCAGGTGGGGGCAGCTGGTGAATAGAATAGAATAGAATAGAATAGAATAGAATAGAATAGAATAGAATAGAATTCAACTTTATTGTCATTGCACTGTCACATGTACAAGCAACGAAATGTAGTTTGCATCTATCCAGAAGTGCTATACATGATATAAATATTTATAAACAGGTGTATGAAGATAGATAGAGAATAATATTGACGTGCTATAAATAAAATGTTTTGTACAAATATAATATAAATGAGAGCTGATGCACATATTATACAAATTACACAGATTATACAGAATATACAGGAATATGAAGAATGGATTGTATATATATTAGTTGTTTTATAATACAGGTTAAATAATGGGAAATTAGATTTACAGATTATATAAAGATTGTATATAGATCATGTATGTGTGTGAGGGGAACAGTCCAGGGATGGGGGGTACAGTCCTTATAGTTTGTGTCAGGAGGCGTTCAGGAGTGACAGCTGTGGGAAAGAAGCTGTTCCGGAGGACTAGTGTTAGTCATGTGACTCATCAAAGATGGCTTTTTTGGAAGAGTATAAGAAGAAAAACACAGAAATATGGAGTCGCAGTAATGAGAACTAGTTGAGATAAAAGCATTCTGCTGTGTCTCTTGTAAAAACATGAAACTATCAGTCATGTACATTTCCACAGAGCTGAATCTAATCTATAACACACCCTGACCTTTGTAAAGAATACCTGGTAATACTTTGAAACTCCTTCACCAGACTAGGCTGTGATCAAAAGAAAGAAATATACCTTTAATAATGTCTGAATCAGTAGTAACATAGAAGCAGCCCAAGTGATACTACTTCTGCATTCATTTTAGTTGTACAAAGCCGCCTCTCCGCTGAATGTGCCTAGTTTGGTGAAGCTATTACTAAAGGGAACAGCCTGTTTCTGTGCTGTGAACTCTGGGAAGGACGGGGTGGAAAATACATTTCACTGATATCTTATTTATTCTGCCTCCTCCTCTGCCTCTTGATCTGAAAGACTGAAGGTGTGTGTGAGGGTAACGGAGTGAAAGCTAAGTCAAGCAGACGTCCTTCTGTGCAGACTCAGTTGTTGTAAAGCCACTCCCTCCTCTCAATCAAGTCCCCGACTGAATGAAATTCTGCTTTAAATTGGCCCTCATATTCAGTAACATGTCACATTCCATAAGGTGAGATGCTGCGACTGCTAATTGACTGTCTTTTAGTATGTAAATTTCTAACAGCAGGAAAGTTTTCACTTTGAAATTTTCCTTTAAACTGGGAGACGTAATTACAAAATATAGGGCAGAGACGGATGGAGAGCGTGCCGGGCCGGGCCTCCGAACATGCAGACCCTGTCATCACAGAGCCAGCTGTTAGGCTGCAGTCAGATGACTCAAGTTGATCTGAAAGTCTTTAAAGAGTTGTCGCAGCCGCGCTCCGACTTGTGTGTATCTGAGCGGAATGAGGATTGAAAAGTGATGGAGAGTGACAGCAGACAGATTGCCGGCGCTCACAGCTCACCCTCAGGTGAGACTGGAGAAGACAGATCACCCCCACTGATGTTTAGGCGAAGGAGGCGGAGAGCACAGCTGTTTGTGTGTGTGTGTGTGTGTGTGTGTGTGTGGGGGGTGTGTGTGTGTGTGTGGGGTGTGTGTGTGTGTGTGTGGGGGGGGGTGTGTGTGTGTGTGTGTGTGTGGGTGTGTGTGTGTGTGTGTGTATGTGTGAAAATGTGTGGAGTGCAAGGAGAGACAGTCACACACACACGTACACGCGCACATTCATATATCCTTGTACTAAATGAGAACTTTGTATTGACTTCCGTTCATTTTAGTAACTGCTTTTATACCTAACAAAGATATTTTCTCCAACACTAACAGTTACTCACATATTCCTAACCCTGACGTAACTTAAAAGGGAATTCACACTTTCCCTCTAAAACTAAGTAGAAGACACAGTAGAACTGAGAAAAAAGTGAGAACCAGGAAAATATGCTGACTTTCCACAAATAACCTCAGTTTATGTGTGAAAGTGCTCCCCTACATGAAGCATATACAAGTACATACACACACATCCACTACTCATGAGGTAGCATTTGTCAGATAAATGATAAATTAGAAAAACACACACTCACACACACCTCATGTCTTTCTATCTTCACAAGCACTTTGCATTGATTTCCATTCATGTTTTGGGACCCATAAGGAGCAGTGGATTTAAGTGTGAGGTCCAAGTTTTGGAAAAATGGGCCTTACACGGTGAGAAATGCTAAAACATACACACACGTGCAAACACATCGGTCAGAACTGTTACCAACACACTCTATGTACCATCTGCACAAAGAAGGTGTATAAGTTTGCATGTGTGTGAGCGTGTGTGTGAGCGTGTGTGTGAGCGCGTGTGTGAGCATGTGTGTGTGTGAGCGTGTGTGTGAGCGTGTGTGTGTGAGCGTGTGTGTGAGCGTGTGTGTGTGTCAGGCGAAGCCCTGCAGCTCAGGATCTGCTGTCACTAAGCAGCTGACAGTTCTTAGCGACAGACTGACAGATTTTCACAAACTAATTCGACTCTGAGGAAGATGACACACGATGCTCATGAAACTTTTCACATCCTGCCAGTGAAAATGTATCTATACATTGCGTACTGAAGAGTGTCATGATGACGTTGATAAGAAGCTAACATGCCGCTTTTGACACACACTAAGGCACAGGTGTCAAGGGCCACTGTCCTGCAGTTTTTAAATGTGCCACAGGTACAAAACACTGGAATGAAATGGTTTAATTACCTCCTCCTTGTGTAGATCAGTTCTCCAGAGTCTTGCTAATCACCTCATTATTCTATTCAGGTGGTGCAGCAGAGGCACATCTAAAAGTTGCAGGACAGTGGCCCTCAAGGACTGGATGTGGACACCCCTGTACTAAGGAGTGTGTGAGATCAGGGCAGATCCTCAAACAGCCAGCGAATATTAGATCATCTGCATACATTTAAACTTTTTTTACTAATGTGGGCCAAGAAACAAGGAAGAAGTCGTCTCTTTCTCATGTTTCTAACTTGTTCATCTTAAACATCAGTCAAGCTGAAGAAATATGTAGCAATCTTGTTATTGTCATGGTGAAGCCATGTTTTTTGCAGATAAATTTAAGCAGTCTCTATAGTTATGCAAGATATTTCGGTTGTGCTGAGAAACACCATACGTGTGACCGCAGCTGGTCCTGATGCATCAGGAAGTGAGAAGAGCTCGCTTTATTTTTAATTGCTTCAATTAAAAATACTAGAAGGAAATGACAGAGTACCTCTTCCGCACCACTAACTTCATTCTTACCTTCTTCCACAAAGTTGCTTTGATTTAGAGCAAGTCAGTTCAATCTAACAGTGACTGTAAGCTAAAAGGAGAAACAAAAAAAAACCCCAAAAGACGTAATGTTTCCTTTAAAAGCATCAACATGAACATGCTCACAGTAACTGGTTTAATTGGAAGTCGCACTTGAGAGGTTTTTAATATCAATAAAGTTCATGTGTAAATTCGACTTCCATGCCTCAACCACTCTTCTAATCACCCGGCACGCTCAGTTATTGTTGCTTCACCATGCGGGACGTTTACAGGTGAAATTACAAAGCTGCTATATGAGCAAAAATCCAGGCCAAAACAGGATCAGCATTTATGAATCTGACTTTGTAATGTTGTGAACTAAAATGCCAGTAAAATCCATGCTTGTACATCCTTTGAAACAACATGTAATCTTTGACTGAGGTTGGCTCCAGCTGGTTAAGATACAAAGCAGAACTATCAATAAAGTTATCTAAAAAAGCCAAGTTTACATTTTAATATGGTGACCTTGCTTGGCTTGGACACTGTAAGTCTTCTAATGTGTTGACTTGTATGTTGTTTGTTTTTGCCTCCTGTGCTGTTATATCACGGGGAAATTTTTCTGCCATATTCCAAGAGCATACATTTTCAGTCAGAAAGCAGGACTTTATGTCTTTCTTCTCAAAAATTCTAATGCAAATCTCCGCCTGCAAATCATTTTCTGCTCACGTTTGGAACATAAAAGACCATCGTTGTACAAATGTACCCAGTAAAACACCTTCATTCTATTGGGTGAGAGGTTGCCAGGTGACGTTACGTTTTTGTTTTGTTCCAAGCACGAGCAGAAAATGATTCGCAAGCGAGCAGAGAGGTTTGCAAGCAAACATTGGATCCAAGTAGAGACAAGTTTTGAGCGTGAGGAGGAAGGTTTGAGAAAGCACAGTAAATATTTGAAAGGAGTTTTGTGTTTAAATTAGAAGCTCCTTTTTGATTAGGAAAGCTACAGAAAAACTTTCTGCCACACTTCCTGTGCTCCTCTTCCCAATCAGATGACTTCTCATTAGTTGACAAAAGGCCTCGGGTGAAAAGGAAAAGTCGGAAAAGAGGTTGTGGAGCTGGAATGTAGGTTCAGATGAGGCAGACTGGCAGATCAGGAGTTCAATGATTCCTCCTGGGATCTTTTTGTCTGATTGGAGCTCAATCTCTGCACTCTCACCATTTCCATACTTTGCACCCGTGTCCCTCCCACTGCCCCCCCCCCTGTAGAGCTGCTGTCAGTCTGGTCTCACACTGACCAGCTATTGAAAAGCTGCAGCTGTTATCATCCAGTCTGGAAATCTCATTCTGTTTCATGCAAAAATTTTCAATAAGCTTTTCTCACAGAAACATGTCAGAAGTGTATTCACATGAATGAAGTGTGGGCTGCTGGCTGCTCCACAACAACTGTCTCCCATTCAGGAGTCATGAAGGTCTTGCTGCGTTGTGAGGAAACACACAGAGGAATGCAAACACAAACCTATTCATCTTTTCAAATGGTTAAGGTCGAATGTTTCAACAAAGTTTCTATTAAAGTTTCCTTCTGGCACTGTGGCTGTCTATTTGAAAGATTTCCCTTTTTAGTTTCTCTAATTTAATGGGAGAACATTTTAACTCTTGGGGGATTTTAATATTCATATTGAAGATCTCCCAACAAAATCACCTGTTGTTCACGGAATTGTAAAGATATCAGCCAGGGATGAAAAGTTTCAACATAAATGTGTCTTCCAAACAGATAATAACCCTGAGGATAAAACAAAGAGGTTACAAAGTGGCTGAAGGACAACAGGGTCAATGTTTTGGTGTGGCCATCATTTCAGTCTGAGAGAATTTGTGGGCAGATCTGAAAGGTGTGTGTGTGAGAAAATTGTTCTACAAACCTGAGTCAGACCAGTTCTGTCAGGAGGAATGGGCCAAAAGTCCAGCAAACTGTTGTGAGAAGCTTGTGTTTGGATAGTGAAAACATTTGACCCAAGTTGCACAGTTTTAATGCAGCTCTACCAAATACAGGGGATACGTTTGTAAATCTCTGGTAAAAACCAGCCTCTTGTTTGAGAAATGATGGCTTGCTGCAGGACTGGACTTTGTTGAAGTTTTCATGATTGGATCTGATTTTATCCAATCACCAACTGTTGGCCCTGATGTAGACAATGCACAATCTCAACTGTGAAGGAAGCTAGGCTATGAAGTGCAAAGAGAGAAGTGCCAAGTCAAACAGGATGACTGTTAATGAGAGCTGCAGGTTACAGCAATGAATAGTCTGTTACATTCCTTTTGATCCAACTTAAATACCTAAATATCTGGAAGAGTGACCAACACGGACTGAATGGCTTCCTTCACTTCCTCTGCTGTCACTGCTAAAATACAGACTACAATTCTGAAAATCAAAAACATTGTTCACAACTCCTCCTTGTATTGACCAAGGAGGAGTTGAAATGCATCTCAGGATGAAATGCATCCTGAGAAGTCAAGCTCCATGGGTGAAATCCCAGGCAGAAAACTTGGAAATTGAGAATTGAGGAGAATTTCATCAGAAGGCAAGTAAACCTCTACATTTGAAGAAAAACTAAAAAACTTCCCTCTCTTCTTATCCTGACATTTCCAGCCTCTGAAGGCAGATTATTTTGCACATTATGTTGATGCTCTCCTCTTCTGATCAGCCCCCAGAAGCATCTGAGTAGAAGCTGTTTTAACCCTTCTTACCTACTTTCCTTGACAGGAATATTGTGCACAGGTGGCCAGCAGCTCACTGAACACAGCCGGATAGAAAGAGCTGCTGCTGCTGCTGCTGCTGCTGCTGCTGCTGCTGCTGCTGAAGCTGCTCCTGCTGCTGCTGGTGCTGATGCTGCTGCTGCTGGTGTTGCTGCTGCTGCTGCTGCTGCTGCTGCTATGCTCACGTTTTGCTTATCTGGTGATGCTTTATGCTGCTTAGTGAAGGTTTAATCAAGAAGCATCTCCTGGTTACTGTAGTTTTATATTCTCTCTGCCTCTGTCCTCTCTGATTAATTCACATCACAGCTCATCATCAATAGTTAATTAGTCCCTAGTTCACATCACATTTCTCCTGATTTTAAGCACTGCTCTTCTTTCCATCTCATCTACCAGGGGAGGCAATCATCAGTGACCCTCCACTTACTCTTTTGATTGTGCAACTGAAGGCAAATAAAGAATTTCATTTCCTGCTTTAGTTTCTGCTGATAAGACTGTGTCAACATGGGGGTAGAGGGTTGTGGGAGATTTGATCGAAGACAAACCCTTTTCACAATACATGTCCATTGAAAGGCAAATGAACTTCTGCTGATGATCCCATTCTGTCCACGTGGAATCCCATAGCACATTTACCACAGCAGCAGACCCAGAGACTCATACTTAATATAGTAGCTGTTGATTGGATGAGGGGTTCCTTTAAACCCCCCTGTAACCTGCCTATGCAGAGCAATGTGTTGAACAGATGGATTGAATATTGGCGCATCTCTGCAAAATTAGGAACTTTGCCAGTTTTGTGATCGGGAGCATGCAGGTGTGTGTTAGCGCCATGCCAAGGCAGGAAGACAGCAAGAAACGCCAGAGAGAAGCAACTGTCCCACTCCATCAAAGAGTGATGCCTGTATCTGATGCATGTCATTCCACAGTGAGAAAAAATATTCACAAGTGAAAAGAAAAATAAAATATAACAGCTGCTAATCTTCCAAGTGCAGAACATCTGGACAAATGGTCCTAAAATCCACAGATACTGCAAACAAAACAAACAAAGAAAAGAAACAGAAAAATCACAAGACTCCATCTTACACGCTGAAAGACTTTTAAAAAACAATAGAACAAGACTGGACAGGCTCGGGATAATTACATGAGCTTTCAGGAGAAAATTTCCAATCTTTTACGCAACATGGCTGCCCAACAGTTTACAAAGCTGCATCTGAACAAAAGATAAAATAACATCGTTTACAAAAACTGAACCAAAGAACTGTTATAAGAGACTATGACATGTCTGCTGAACATCAAACTCGGCAAATGAAAGCGCATCATTTCAACTGTACAGCATGGTGGTGAGGAAGGGATTATTTGGCCTCCATTGAGCATTCGACAGTCACTGGCTGCATTCAACTTAGTTTTTATTATTACTTTGAAACTGTGGAGTCATCATTACTCTTACAAAGTTAGAGCATATTTAGAAAGTCCAGAGGATATTTACTTAGACTTAATAGCAACAGGGATGAGAACAAACTTAGAATCCAGAAGAAAACTGGCTTAGCAATTAGACTCCTATTCTTCCAACAGAAAAGGAATCAGACCAGAGGTACTTACTTATACTTATCTAGCAGCCCTGAACTGGAACATCTAGTTTATATACTTTGGATCATCATTTTAGATTTGATTTCTTCTTTTACTCTTTCATTTGGTTTGTTATTTTGTTTGTATTTATTTCAGTTCATGTAAAGCACTCTGAATGGCCTTGTTGCTGTATAAAAAATCACAGCATTCTGTTGATTCTGAGTGGTTAACAGGGCTGTCATTCATACCTTGGTGTTTACAGTGTCATATTGTTGGCTCTAATAAGTCCAGGGAGGTTTCACTTACTGATTTTGAATCCTCTGCAGTAGAGCTGTACTTGTTAATGCACAATAAGTAAATAAGGGCTCAGTTTTTAAAGTGAAGATACATTGTAAGACAAAAAAGTGTCTGTAATTTACAGTAAAATACCAGCAGCTATGGATGCCACAAAATTGCCACAAAATTCTGGAATCACAGACGTTTTCTTGCAGTGTAGAAAAACAGCTGTCCTGTCGACTCCCTTTTGAATGAAGGCCACCAGAACTAAAAGTACATACTTACTGTTTGTACGTGTGAAAATGGAAATAGAACAGATAATAGCAAACTGACTATTTTTCAATCTTTGCCTGGATCGTCCACAATAGAACTGCTCTTATTTTTTTTTCATTTTATCAGAGCCTTTGCAGAGATAAAGATGATATATTGTATTGTTACTTACATTTTTTCATTTGCTTAATTCTCTAATAATTATTCATCCAGAAGAAACATGACTTTTTCTTTCTTGAAGACAGACAGGTTTCATACTGTATGTAAATGAATGTTTTCAAATCTCAATGAACCTGAAACAATGCTGGGAAGGAGAGCAGGTCAAAGTTAGTCTGCAGTGATGCAAGAGACTGAGAAAGAATGTTGTTACTACAGAAGTTGATTCTGCTAGCTACTGAATCATAGACGTTTTTCTAATTGATGGTTTTCCTCTTTGGGCTCATCTTTGTTTAAGGGATAACAGTGCAGCATACACTTTTACACAACTTCACTTGAGGTTAGGTTTTATTAATGGCAGTGGCTGATAAAGACTAGATCAGTTTGAAATGATCCTGATACATAAAATCCATCAAATTAGGAGAGAGGCGGAGGATGTACCTTCTCTTCCCATGACTGGATGTTGTTACCACAGTGTCTCTGTGCATCAAACTGTTAGAAATGTCCTCTAAAGCGAGGAAAGAACAGGTTCTGAAAAGAAAGATCTTTCAGAAGTTAAAAGTCAAAACTGTCAAATCCATTTAAAAGGCCTGCAGAGCAGATGTAGGTGCTGCTTTGTGAGCAACCAAGGCCATGAAAAAAGAGCCCAATCAAAACACCAAACACACATTCACAAACATGTCACATTCACTCATCAACTAACCAGCACTCACTCACCTCTTAAGGGAAATTACAGGGCCAGCACACAATGGGCCCGTATGTTTGTGCTCAGTCACAGCAATAAAAAAGTGTTGATGTGAACCTGTGGCAGAGTAACTTAGCAACGACCTGGAAAAAGCAGGAATTAAAAGCCGCACACACAGAGAGACACGTAAATTTCAGCCCTGTATCAACTCCACTGGGATCCTGGGGTGGTCAATAAAATGCCCTGAGACCTTGATGCAGATCTGATTGTCCTGAGAGTGGCCTGGTTACTGATCCGCTGCATGGAGATAGGATACAGTAATTCAGTTAGATCCCAGATAGTTCAGATAAAAATCCTCTGCTGGGAACAAAACAAGCAGCCAGCTGTGTCAGGAGGAAACACCCAGTTCTCAGCTCAATGTTTCCCTCCTGCTTCCTCCTTCACTTCTTCTTCTCGTCTATCTTTCCATCTAAGTCATCGCTGTCCACTGAAAGACTGTCTTATATTTTATAGATGAACTCTGACTTATCGTCACCGGAATCTCTTCCCTAGCCTTACAATAGAAAGTATCTCACTGTGAAGACATTATCTAAATAAATCTAGAATAGTTGGGCACTCAGTTGTTCTCTCGTTTCTGTGACTGCTGCCACTCAGAGCTCCACAAGCCTATATTCTCCACTGTCTTTGACATCTTGGGGTTTGATGTATATTTTTGATGTAAGGTTATATTTTTGATAAGACTGCATTTTTACCACAAAAAGAATTTTATTTTTAATCTATTTTTATAGCATTTATATAAATAGATATTTTTGTATTTTCACATGAAGCTCCATACTTTATCTTCATGGTTTCTCTCTGGGTGCTCCAGCTTCAGCCCACAGTGAAAAAGTCTCTCAGCTGGACACAATAATTCATTTTTCAGCCATAAAATCCAAGAATTTCTAGTGAAATTGACCGTGGTCTGAAAATAGACCCATGCTAAGTTTCCATTGCATTCTACACCAGGAGGCAGTGTTGCTGCGCATTCGTGTGATCCGCTTTATTGTTGCCCGAGCCTTAAAAGATTGCCAGTTTAAAACATTGCTGGATGGAGTTGGAAATAACTACCACAGTCTGCTTTTGCACAGAATGTTGGTTGGTTGTCAAGAAGGAAGGTGCTCAGACATTTTACGTCTTTCTTGAACAAAATGTGGATTTTCCTTGAAATGAAAGGTATTGAGCATCCTGAGCGAGCCGAAATTGAGTGGCTTCTCAAGTTTCACTGTCTCATGGGTCTGACTGCACATCTGAACCAGCTCAACATGAAAATGCAAGGCACTGCAGATGCAGTGTTACTCTTGAAAACAAGCTGGAGCTTTTTATCCTGGATCTTGAAACAGGCCAGAACTGGAGCAGTTCTAGTACGCTGGGTTCCAAACGACCGGCACACTTGCAGGCCCCGTTTCAATTTCTTCAGGAATTTTCTAGTTCCAGGATTGTGGTTGACCTCCAGGTAAACGCCTGATCAAAATGATCATACTGGAAATATTCATATTTCTTCCCAAATCTCATCATCCATATTGTAAAACTTTTTACTTTCTTTCCTGGAAGAAAAAAATAACAACTGCAAGTGCTAATGAAAAGAAAACATAAGTGTGAAAAGTGCCAAATTGAGCGATCATGCATTTATAAATGTGTGAAAGCTTTTGTGTCTGCATTAACTCCACTTAACATGCACATACGAGCTAAAAATATATTTTAAAAAAATCAAGCTTAGTCAAATGCTTTCACAAAAGACTAAGAATTTCCTGAATCCCCTCGATCCATACACTGAAGGAACAGAAATTATCGTCCATTTTCTTCATAAAAGCAGATTTGAAATAAATAGCAAGACCTTCAGCAACTTTTTTATATTTAAAGTTCATTTGTTGAAGTTGTATTTGGTGCAGGTCATTCAATATGTTCAGAAATATCCTTAAAACTCTGCTAAATAAACCTGGCATGACTGATTCTCAAATTTATGTTGCACCAAAATGAAGCAAAAAGAGGTCATGACCTCCTTTCCCTCTTTTTTTTTAAATGCTGCTGTATTTTATTTATTTATTCATTCATTTATTCTCTCCTTGGCCTGACTCTGTCTGTCTAGAGGTTTCTTTCTGTTTCTAGGAGTTGATATTCTCCACTGTCACCCCATGCTTGCTTAGTTATTAGTTTAATGGGGCCGTCATGTTTTCACGCTGGATCATGTAGATGTAGATTTTTTTTCTCCTATGTTCATAAACATGGGAGAAAATTGCATATTGTGTTTACTCTGAAACACCGAAGTGTGACGAACATGTAAAGAAAAAAAGGACTCAGGAAGGGGCAGACGCTTTTTCACGCGGCTGTACGGTCCAGAGTGAATGAGTCTTTTTGATGACCAAATCAATGACGGAAAAGTAGGATATTAGTGCTGTACGGTGGGATGGTTTTTAGCAGTTTTGCCGTGCAGAAAGAAAATGTTGAGTTTCAGTGAGATGACTGCTGGACACAGGGAAAGTGTTGCTGTCCTAACCTGAAGGCGGAGGTTTTGTGTTTTGAGTTTGTTACTTTTGGCAACCCAGAAGAAGTTTATTCAAGTTTTATATTTCAACACTTTCACAACCATTCAAACATGTGACATCATTTCATGTTGTCATATAATCTGCTTCTTATTTTGCGTGACCCACACAATAAAAAACTGTGAATCAGGTCCTCGGTTGTTAATGACAATAGTAGAGCGAGGCCTGCAGCACACAGCCGCTGGAGCAGCATTCAGGTAAGCTGAGCTCTGGTGGAGAGGCTCCAGCCATCAGGCCACACATCACACTCTGATGAGACTGAGCATCTGCACCTTTTCAGGGAGGATCTTTGAAGATAATGAGCGACTACTCCTGCTCATTATCATCAAAGGATCTGGAGATCCAGACTGTGTTTCACTAAATGAATGCACCAGTGGGGAGTTCTTCAGATGAACTTGGCAATGCAAGAAGAAACCTGATGCTGTTATTCTTCCTGTCAATAAAAATGTGATTCAATTGCTTAAGAATAACATTAAAAAGATTTAATAAGTTAAGTTCATGTTCTTTTGGAAGACAACATGATTCAATGCAGTTTGGTGAATATGATAAACTTCTTTTATGCTGACTGGGAAAATAAAAATGAAATATTTTCCATTTTAATATCCGGGAAAACAAAGTAATTCACACATTAGCAGCAGTCTCAGATCTCTGCCAGATTTCTCTTGGAGTAAAGCACCTCACTGAGACTAATCCTGCGCTGTAGTACAGGCCCCGGGTTATGAAACATTTTTATTAGATGCTTCATTAGAACACATGTCATAAGGAGAATACGCCACATTAAACCAAAAATAACAGCACTTTCTGGATTATTCCATCAAAATGCAATCAAGCTGTGTGAAATTTAATAGAAAAAAATTAGGCATAGCCAAACAAAACAACTAAAAGTGGGGTTACAAGAGAATTATACAAACAGATATTATTTAAAGGGGCAGTATTGTGTTTTCCAGATACATAATTCCATTTTATAGTACAATCAATTAACTTTGTTAACTTCAGTTGTTGAAAAAAATGCTACACTGCAAAAAATGTCTAATTCTCAATAAAATACCAGCACTTGTGGTTGCCAGAACTTTACCATACGAGTAATGGAACATCAGTATTCATAAGATTTTATTATATAAATATGGTAAAATCCATATTGACACGTAGCTAGGCATTTTGCACAGCTGAATGGTTGCCATGGTGATTAAAGGATTTCTCAAACATGCATGAAAGAATTGTAGCAACACTCCAGTGTTTGATGAGGGTATAATGTTATGATATGAAACATGTAAATCTCATGGAAGTCCATTTTAAATAATACTGTCCATTTAAAAACATATAGTATTTCCCAGTATGGAGTGTGGCCCTCTGTGCCGGTCAGGGCTCCATCCTTAAGGATCAGTTCTGCTGCTGAGGCTCCAGCTCCACACCAACAGGAATCCATATACTGTGCACTGACATTGTACACATTCGCCCAGAAGCATCTTCTGTTTCAGAATCAATTGGTTACGACAGCTGTATCAGAGACACGTCCGTCTTCCTTTAGCCTTTTTTGAAGAGCATTCCTTAATTGCTTTCATGCTCCTTTATCTGGTGCTGGATGAATTGGAATGCTTTGGAGCAGAGGTTGCTGAAGGAAAGAACTCACTCTCATTGTTCTCATCAAACCGGCTTCTTTGTTTAACTAAGTCTCTAATTGGACCTGTGGGGCACTTTGAGGTGTTTTTCAACTTCTCTCAGATAGTAAAAATGGCAAATCAGCTATTCACACATCAGAATCTATCAGTGTGGTTCAACTGCAGACCAAAATTGCCACATCTGTTCCTTTTTCAGCTGCTGCAGGTCTCTTTCACTCTGCACTGAGTCCAACAAAGCAAACCCTTTGAGCAACCTGTTCTCCTCACCTGTGGTGGCATTGCACCAGGAACCACTGAAGAAAGCAACACAAAAACCTCTGAACATCCATCTTCATGAAATGTTACAAAAATGGAGTGGTGTCAGTCTTTAGCAGTTGCAGGATTTCTCTGTTTTGAGCCATTTTTAAAGCGAGAACTAGACACAAATGCCTGTTTTTTCTTCATTTACCCAGAATGCCCTGTACTGTAGGGACCAGACGCTTACTTTATGTAATGAGAAATTCACTCCAACAACAAGGTCAAATAATCCACCTCACTGATGCTAATATGGCTCACCATCGCTCCTTCCCTGGAGACCAGGAAACCAACTGGAGTTTGATTAAAGTGGGCTAAACACGGCTGGGGTGAGTGCATGACTGTGCAGTCATGCACTCACCCCAGTGCATGACTGCACCATCAGACATCTAGATGTGCTAGCAACTACTAGGAAAAGTTTTGTCATGGCAGGAATCTGACCTCAGCTGTTCATTCAGCACACCTCACAGCAGGCACTGACCAATTTAATGTGTGTTTGCTCCTTCGTTGCTGGTGTAAATCTGCCATTTACCGTAGCTCCTCCACTCATAAGTTTATGCAAGACCTTAACGCTCTCACACATCTGTCTGTTTTGAGGCCGCATGCTAACAATGTAATTACACAAAGTATCTCACGAGAGTTAGCTAAAGCTTAATGTTTTCACACAATGTCAACAATACTAAGAATGAAAGTTTGTAAAGAGGATACAGGTTGCATCGCCTCAGCATTGATGCTAGAAGTTAAAGCTGACCTGCAGTCAGACGGGCTGCTATGTAAAAACTGATACTGTTTGGGAAGCAAATGTTACAGAAACCCAAAGAAACTTCATGACAACAGTGACAACCATTAAGACTGTTATTAATGTTCATGATACACGTCATGTTCATGTCGCCCTTCAAATAAAGTGTTACCATCGTTTTGCTCATTTTTGTCACTGATCAATGGAAAGCCCATTTTGTCTGGTAATTTTACAGCTTCAGTAACTTATTGTGAGCACAGTAAGAGTAATAGGCAAGCAGTGAATTGACTTGTTATTCAGAGGGATGGATTACTGAGCAAGCCTAAGAGCTCCAGGGCCCTAAAGCCTGGGGCTCTGCCCAAAGAATCTACTGTAACATAAACTCATGTTGGGTTTGTCTGAATGTTGTCCATTTGTATCCACAAAGTTCACCAGAATCCATCAGTTAAGGTCTGAACGTTCTCCCAGAGAAAACTCGTAGATCTCCCCCTTGACAATAATGTCTGGATGACGATATATAAAACAAAAATTGTTTTATATATCTGTACCCAGAAGCCACAAGACCATAAACCGCCCCTGGGTTAAAAGGGTTATTTTCGTATAATAAAATATGTGTTGAAAGTGTATCTCATATAGCATTCCCTGTCTGCCTACAAGGCAGAGAAAAAAGTTGAGGCTTAGGATATTTCTCCACCATCAGCCCTGTTTTCATGCTTCATCGGGGCTCTATAATTTTCTGGGGCCTGTTCTGAGAGCAGCTCTTTACTTATTTCAAAGAATGTATCCTTAAACTATCCTTCGTTGTGTCTCCTTCTCAGAAGATTAAACAAGAAGAGAATGTTCTTTACAGCTGGTCACCTAAACAACTTGGGTGATGAGAGTAAATCTGACTATGAGCAACAGGATCCTGTCTGGTCAGCTTTGTTTTGTTTTTGCCCAAATGATGATTTGTTTTCTCTGAAAATATTCTGTGCTTCCTTAACCTCCTAATAGCTGCACTCCATGTTTTACCAAAGTACCCCTCCTGTTGACCTGTTGACCTGTTGACCGTCCTGCTTCATGGCGTTCGGCTTTGGCCTTCTCTGTTCATTTGCTGACCTGTGATAACAGATGCAGAGGAGATCTTTAGACCCCACATCCCGTATCATGGAGGTTGGGAAGATGGCATCTCCAGCGTTCATGGGGCAAGAGGCATGGTCCACCCTGGACAAGTCAACAGTCCAACACAGGACAACATAGGACAACATAGGACAACACAGAGATGCACAGCACCAAACCACACACACACACACACACACACACACACAGGCATATGTTAACACAAGAACACAAGTACGCAAGGCCAATATAGAGGGAGAAAAATGAAAAAAAAAAAAACAACAACAAAGAACTGAATTACTAGCAACTTTGAAGAGCATAGTTATGTCATTCCTCCATGTTCCTTCACTTCATTCTTGAATTGTCAAATCCCAGATATTTTTGATCTGGTCTTTTTGACTTGTTCAGAATGTGACGATTCCAATCACCTTTCCAATCTTCCAATCATGTTTCTGATTTGGGATTCTCTTGTTCCATCCTCTCTGTTTCAAGGCTAGAGGGAGAATCCATGCTGGTATCCATCACTGGCGTTGCTGCACAGCTGAATGCTTCACAGGCAGAGAAGTGTAAGAGGCCAGCACCTATCTCCTCCAGCTTTCCTGTTTTCCAGAGAAGAATGGCTTTGCAGGGAATGGTCATCATTCCTCCAACACTGTGGTGATCATGCAAACAAAGGCCAGAGGCTGGCAGCCTGGGGTTATCCTGCAGCGTTGCAGATTTCTCTCATTTTGTGGGAAATGAGGAGTTTTTCCTTCAGGTTAGCTTGAGAATTAAGTGTGTTTTAACTTAAATAACTTACAATACATTTAATAAATATACTGTTTTTATCCTGAGAGCATCTATATTTACACACATAGATGGTCCAGCCCTGAGTGAGAGCTGATCTGATCTGAATGATCACTACTCCCACAACATGGGGTTGAGTAGAATGAAGTAAAAGCAGTGATTTCTGCATGGCCTTCTTCACTTTAGGGTAAGGGTCTTGATTTGAAGAGAAAATCCTCTTTGGTGGCACAGGGGCAAAACAAATGCCCATGTATGGAGGCCTTAGTCCTCAACTTAGCGGTCACAGGTTTGAGTCCCGGCCTGGTGAACTGTCTTTCCCCACTTTCCTGTCTGACCTTTCTCAAATGAAGACCGCTAGAGCCAATAAAACCTTAACAAAACCGGGAAAATAAAGAGTGTTATGTAATAATCAAGCTTTACATCATGCTATAAAGTTATTCCCACATTAAAAACATACCCGGGGTGTTGCTTTGATTCGCTCATGCATGTTTGAGAAATTCTTGAATCTCCCATGGCAACTAACCGGGGATACCTAAACAATGGCTCTCACAAAGCTCAACACACCAAAGCTCCTCCTCAGAGCTGCAGTCTCCAGCTGAGCACCTCTTCCCCGGGCCCTCCTCACTCAGCTCCTCCAGACTAGCCATCAGCAATTAGCAAAGACCTGGTGGAGGTGTTTGCTAATTGTTGGTATGATGCTGAGTTCATCATACCAACCACTTCTCAGACCAACAACACTCCTAAGAACGGTTGGAGACAGCATCATGGAGAAGCACTTCCTGAAGGTGGAGTGTTGAAAAGAGCAGGAGCTTCTTAAAGAGACAGAGGTTAAATTTCTTTAAGTCATTTTTTATATATACGTTTTTATAACAACTAAGAGTAAGTTTGTTGATTGTGCTAGAAAATGACATTTTGTGTCAGTAAATACATAATACTCCCACTTTAAATACTGTTCATGTCTAAATGTATTTTAAGACAGATTTTGTATTTTCTATACTGGTTTAATTCTACATATTCATCCATCCATCCATCCATCCATCCATCCATCCATCCATCCATCCATCCATCCATCCATCCATCCATCCATCCATCCATCCATCCATCCATCCATCCATCCATCCATCCATCCATCCATCCCCATCCATCCATCCATCCATCCATTTTCCGTCACCCTTCTCCCTAACGGGGTCGAGAGGTGCTGGTGCCTCTCCAGCTGCGTTCCGGGCGAGAGGCGGGGTACACCCTGGACAGGTCGCCAGTCTGTCGCAATTCTACATATCCATATGTGTATTTTTTTCCTGGGGAAATCTTGCTATTAAGAAGATGAAAAAAAAGTGAAGTATAAATTGTGGAAGTTGATGGTAATGCTCTGAGTGTGTTATGAATGTCATCAGATATATCAGTGATAGCTTTATATTTTACCAACAGTACAGTTGTAAAACGAGTTTACTGGGATTAACAAAGGACTGAAGTCCCTTTACAGACTGACAGCTTGATATTTGATATTTGTTTGTAAAACACTTAACATGTAAATTTCCCTAAACTTCACATGTTAACTGCTCTGAGGAGGCGGCAGGTAATGTTTGTCTGCTCGTGTGTTCGGCCATCACTGCTGCCATGCCAGGGTGTCAGCTGAGTGTTCCTGCAGCTCCTCCTGCATCCGTTCAGCAGAGCTGCAGCTCCTAATGAAATCTGAGAGAGAGGAAACAGCAAGCTGGGAGCTCTTTGAAATCTTTTTATAGTTGCCGCTGCTTTGTAGACTTCAGTTAGCTTTAGTTCAGATCCGCAGACAGTTGCTTAAAGGAGTTTGTGTTTTCAAGTCTTATCAAATGCTGACGAATTCTCGGAGTCTGGAATAATCATGAGCTCCCGATTCCTAATGAATATTCTCAGCCTGCTCCCGAGATGATGATGATGATGATGATGATGATGATGATGATGATGATGATGATGATGATGATGATGATGATGATGATGATGATGATGATGATGAAAGTACATTTATAGAGCTGCCAAACTTTTTCATGTGCCACTGATTAGTTTTTATTTGTTTCCTTGTTTATCACTGCTTAGTGGTGTAATAAGTCTTCAGATCTTTGACTCTCATTAATATGCAGCCATGTAAGCCTCCATTAATAATATTATTATACCAACTCAGACTTTCCAGTCATTATAAAAAGGTTTTTGCTACTTTACAAAACTTTTTCACAGTTTTAAAGCAGCAAAACTAGTTTTAGGATTGAAAATGTCTTTTATTATATTGATGTATAGTTTGATTAAAACACACTTAATTGCTATTAATTAATTGCATGCTCTGTACTTAACTCAATTAAACATTTTAATTTGAATTAAGTCCCACTACTAAAAATTAGAGATGTAAACATTGAGAAACTGCATTACTCTCCTTTATTTTATTCAAATTATTTGTGGCATCAATGAGTGTGGAATCCCACTTTGTGAAAGACAGTAATAACATAACATTGAGTTTTCAATCCATACAGAATAAAGAAAATAAATGGATGATTTTTAGTGAAATTAAAAATTGGATCATCAGAGGTCAAAGGTGTTGCCCTGGATGCTAGCAGCACCAGGAGTAGCCATGTTTGAGACTTTGCTCTTTTGAAAGCACCTTTGTGAAACATTTTTAATATAAATTTTGGTTCTATAATAAGGTTTATGTTACTTTATTTCCCTCGGGGATGAACAAAGTACTTTAGAATTGAACTAAACAGAACAAAAGAAAATGGACCTCAGTAGGTTGTAGGTAAAGCAGCCTAAGAAGATCCAGACGTCCATCTCCAGAGTCACTTGGGTCACAGTTCCATCCACAGGCTGAGAGACAAATTCCCTCCAGTGTGGCCTGAGTCTTCCTCTGAGTCTTCCTCTGTGTTTTCCTCTGAGTCTTCCTCTGACTCTTCCTCTGTGTCTTCCTCTGAGTCTTCCTCTGTGTCTTCCTCTGAGTCTTCCTCTGTGTTTTCCTCTGAGTCTTCCTCTGAGTCTTCCTCTGAGTCTTCCTCTGACTCTTCCTCTAGGTCTTCCTCTGAGTCTTCCTCTGAGTCTTCCTCTGTGTCTTCCTCTGAGTCTTCCTCTGAGTCTTCCTTTGTGTCTTCCTCTGTGTCTCCTCCCAGTAGGACATGTCCAGAACATGTCACCAGAGAGGTGTCCAGTAGGCATCCTAACCAGATGCCAGAGCCACCCAGCTGGCTCCTCTTCACGTGGAGAAGCAGCAGTCTACTCTGAGCCCCTCCTGGAGGACCGGGCTTCCCTCCTGTCTCTAAGAAAGAACCCGACACCCTGCAGAGGAAACTCATTAGTGTCCATGATCTCGTTCTTCTGATCACAACCCAGAGTTGTGATACCAGTCACACATGGACTCAGCAGCCCGTAGGAAACCTACAGGACCTATGGGAGGGTGTAGAGTTGGTCCACTTTCCTACAACCAGAACCAGAACCACATTGCTCTTCCTGAGTCTGAAGTTCATCTCACCGAAGGATCCTCCTCCCCAGACCCATATAAATTAAATTAAATTAAATTAAATTAAATTAAATTAAATTAAATTAAATTAAATTAAATTAAATTAAATTAAATTATTTCATATGATGTTTGGGTAGTGACACAAAACTTATGTTCCACATAGTTAGCAGTTTTTGTGCAGTGATTGGATGCAGATATATTCATAACAATAAATACTCTCACCTAAAGAAGTATTTTCATATCAAACCACATTCCTATTCTTTTTTTCCTACCACGAAACAATCATCTAACTTCATTACAGTCCAGTTGCATCATCAGAAGCAGAGAAGCTGTGAAAGAGTCAGTCTGAAATGACTGTCAGTCTAATCAGCAGACTGATTTCTCCAAATGAGGGACAGACATGCATTAATTTCTTGGCTTGTTGTGTTGTCAGAAAAGCACACAGCCATCATAGGTTTGCATCAAAATGGCCTCACTTGTGAGGAACCTGCTGCTGAACAGTTTTCCTTTCAAACAGGACCATCTCTTTCTGTGCAGTGAGTTACGCTGTGGTTTTTCCACCAGAGCTCAGCCTGGCTGCTGGAAGGTGTAACTCCATCTGCACACACTGGGAAAAGCTGTTTTTGACAAAGAAAGGAGCATTGAAGTTACTTTTGCCCAGTGAATACATGATGGACACAGACTGAGTTTCTGCTGGACGTAGCAGCAGGCAGTAGACGGCTAAAGCAGAGTTACTTCCCGATCTCAACCCACTGAAAACCTGAGTATGACTTAACTCTGTAAAGATTGACTTGTCATAAGTTCCAAAGGCATTTATTTGCCCATAAATGCCTTTGGAACTTATGAAATAATTGTGTTTGTTCTTCTGTATGTCTAACAAGCATGTCTCCTTCTGTTTTCTCTACTTGCTTCTTGCTGGTAGACTTGTCAGGATCACAGCACCAACAGAGCCTTTCAGTAAAGCAACTTTATCACCAAGTGAAACACATTACATAGATTCATGTCACACAGACTGATGTTTGAAAGTCTTTTTTTCTGTTTAACTATGATTCTATGCTTACAATTAATGAAAACATAAAAAAACTGAAATATGAGCTGAATAAAAAGTATGTTTAATACTTGCTTAAATGTTATTATTGTCCTTTAATCTGACAGTCGAGACTCTTTGGGACATGTGTGCTAATTTATTGAATGACTGTGTATCACTTATCAAGAGGTCAGAGGTCAGACAGGTCCCTGTCCATCACAGGAGGAAACAGGAGAACCCACAGAGAACAAAAACAAGGAGAACATGCAGTCTCAAAATCACAAGACCCGTTTCAATTCTTACTTTTATCTTATAAATGTGGGTCTTGGATACAATTGAACATTTAGTGCTTATACTTGTAAACATAATAAATGCTGTAAAGTTCTCAAGTGAAAGCAGAATCATCAGAGTGAGCCTGAGTTTCTCTGACCCACAGGCCATCATGTCACTGTCAGTACTGACAGTACTGTAACTGATGGACTTCAGGTCTGCCTCCTACCCAGATGACGAACGGTGATCACATGACTCATCAAAGAGAAAAAAAATCACTAACCCTCACACCTCCAACCTTACCCTGTTTTGTTGCTTTTATGTTTGAGACATGAGAGATTTAGAAAACTGCAAACTGCTGCAGCTGAACTATTAGGTCAGACCCTGGACCTTGGATTGTGACTCCATCACATTCTACAGGATAAAGAGGAAACAACTTTAATCCACATTATGTCATTTATGGAATTGTTATGGTAAAAAACATCAGAAAAAAACATCAGATCACCAGTCAGAGAG
The DNA here is from genome assembly GCA_911649635.1 of Poeciliopsis gracilis. Taxonomy (NCBI): domain Eukaryota; kingdom Metazoa; phylum Chordata; class Actinopteri; order Cyprinodontiformes; family Poeciliidae; genus Poeciliopsis; species Poeciliopsis gracilis. The sequence goes on from CAJVRI010001164.1 coordinate 194,589, forward strand.
GACACTGAGTCAGCTGTTGTTCTTCATAGCAAAAGAATAAATGAACAATTTATACATATGATACAAACATCTGTGTTTGTCAAATATGCCTTGAAACGTTGCTGTAATTTATGGCTCATGTTTTATCGGAGCAAATAGAGGACAAAATCTGGAATGAGCCTGGAATCTAAAACAAAGATCTGCACATTTATGCAAATGAATGTTCAGTAATGAGCTGTTACCTGACTGAGTGACAGGAAGCTGGCAGCACAAGCGCGACAAAGGACTTTGTTTTTTCCAAGAAACTAAATAAACACTGTGTATAAATGTTTCCTGTATTTGACCTAAAAAGATGACAAATCATAATATCACTAGTTTTTTGTTTTTTTGGGGGGGGTTTTTTGTTGTTTTTTTTTTACAAACAAAAGCTTCAAATGTTAAAAATGATTTGTTGACTGAACATCTTCCAAGAACATTGATTCGACTTATTTTTTATACCGTTATGCTTCATGTAATCTGGTGGCTTTTTAATACTAACAGTCTGTTGCATTTGATATGCATCTGTCAGATTTTTTTCAAATTCAGCAGTGAAGAGAGATTTATTATTTAACCACCATTCTCGGCAGCAATGACAGTGTGAGAAATTCCTGGGTGACTAAGAGCAAATTATGCGTCCGGTTTTAATTTGGAAAGTTAGACATTTTTCTTAAATGGCTCAACACCGACATCTTGTGGTCTTGTTTAGCCATTACACGAGGACGTCAAACTTAATTTAAGAAGTCCACTGGCTACACGCGTGACGTCAGCAAACAACTTCTGGAGGTGAGTTTGTGGTGCAAACCGTGAACAGGAGTTTCACCATAAACTCATCATGACAGTTTATGGTGAAGCCGCACTGCTTCAGGGATGGTTCAATCCCACATTCATATAATCTGATGTAATCTGTATTTGCTGCCTGCACAGATAAACTCAACCCCCATCCAGTGTGAACAGGATGGGGGTTGATGAAAATGTTTTCTCTTTTCAGCATAAGAAGAACAGAGTAAGGAAAAGTCTTGACTCCTGATTTAAATGCACCATGAATTGTTCTGAGCAGCAGTTATCTGTCAGATTACCACAAACTGCCACAAACTATCAGACTGAGAGACTTCAAGGAGAAACATCCAAATCTATTTGTCTGTGATTGTTTGCAGCAGCAGCAGCAGCAGCACCTGAATGAACACGGAAATGTTTTCCTGTCAATTCTAAAGCCTTTAAAGCATAAAAAGAACAAGTGTACTACATTTTATTATTATTATTTTGAACATGAAAGGAACAATTTTCATTTCTGTGGCTTCAATTCCAGGCAGAGAATACCAGCCTTCTGTGGAGGCTGGTATTCTCTGCCTGAAGCCTGGGAGCTGCAGGGTTCTGTTCACTGTTCTGGGTCAGCCTCCATCACTACTGTCCTCTTGTTTGCTGTGTCCACCAGCACCAGACGAGGTGATTGAGACGTGTGAATCAGGTGTGTTGAACCAGGGACATTAGACTCTGTGCAGCAGCGGCCCTGGAGTTGTGGATCTAAAGACAGCAGTTCCACAGACTGTTATAACCTCACTCACTGAGCAAAAACATACTGTATTTTATTTTTAATCAATCAATCAATCAAATTTTATTTGTATAGCACATTTCAGCTACAAGGCATTTCAAAGTGCTTTACATCATAAACACAAAATACAAGGTCATGCAACATAGTAGAAATTTTGTACATTTTGAATAAATATTGAGTTTACTTAATACAGATTATTCTTTTTTGTGAATATCACTTAAAAACAGGTTCCTCTAAATTAATGCAAAGCTGTAAAATGACTGTTTGTAGAAAAATGTACATTTTCAAAACTCGATCATTTTATTGGCTCTTCAAATTGAACGGACCCGAAAGTTTCGGTTCTTTTCAACAATAATAGTTCACGGCCCTCAGTGCAAACACATTCATTCTAGGAAATAGAACATTCAAACAGATGAGGGCCCTGCTTGGTGCATACAGTATATAATGTATACATTAACTCTATACCTGTGTGGGTTTACTAGAAGCTGCCGCTGAGCCAGAGCGCCGTGTTGGCAGTGAAGGCCCCGCCAATCAGCAGAGGGTCTGCAGGTGAGCAACGGGAAGACACGTGGTGTGGTTCTCCACTGGAGGAGTAACACAAACACGGTGGCAAAGATGGAAAACAAGTGCAGCCCGGTGAGTTTTGCGGTAAGTTTTGCGCTCTGCAGGCCGCAGGTCTGCGGCTCCTGGGATTGTCCGCAGGAATGTAACTGGGAACATTAAAGGTTCGGCCTGTCAGGGTTGTTACATTGTTTAGAGCTGGGGCATTCCCAGTTCACTTGGTTCGCTCGCGTCGATGCAGCGGACATGTTTGTTTGTCACGTTGTTAAAGTGTTTGCTTGTTTTGCTGCTCCTCTAATCTAAACACGCCGCGGCCCTCGGGTTCCCTATGGCCCTCGAGTTCCCTATGGCCCTCGGGTTCCCTATGGCCCTCGGGTTCCCTATGGCCCTCGGGTTCCCTATGGCCCTCGGGTTCCCTATGGCCCTCGGGTTCCCTATGGCCCTCGGGTTCCCTATGGCCCTCGGGTTCCCTATGGCCCTCGGGTTCCCTATGGCCCTCATGTCTGATGATTTATTAAATACATAGATCTTCTGCTGATTGTTGCGAATTTACAGAACTTTTATTAAGCCAGAACCAGCCTTGATCTTGTCCAGAAGGTTCTGTGTTTCTAGCGCGGTAAAATGCATCATCTGTGTCTTTTAAATTGATGTAACTGTAGATCATTTCTATCCTTGTAAAATAAAAATAATTTCCATAGGATGTTTGATTAGATACACCCGATTTTAATCACTACCAGCTGCTGCTCTGTGGCGCCGCCTCATGATCATTTATGGTACTGCCACATGTTTAATGTGTGCAGGTGCACACAGAACGTTTGAGCTACTGAACGTTCAGTAGCTCAAATCTAAACAGGAAACTGTTTATTATAGGTTTATTCCACTCAGTGCGACAAGGGTCTGTCCATGATGATGATATGATATGAAATGTTAAGCTCAGCCCAGTTAGACCACCGGCATGTTTTGGGTCTGCTGGATGAAGCTGCAGAAGCTGTGCTTATATGGAAGAACAAGAAACTTCAGGCTGAGATTCAAACCCTTCCTGCTGCTAGTTGATGGTGCTGTCAGCTATGTTTTTGAGCAGCTGCTTAGCTAATGAAAACAAACAAAAAAAAGTCCAATTCAGAATATTAAATTGGAGTTATTTTTAATATTGATGGGCATGCATGCTGAAAGCATGTCCAGGTGCTGTGCAAGACATAAACTAAATGTTGGTTCAGGGCTCACTTTGCATGACTTCCTCCATCTGTGTGGCGTGACATGAAGGAGTTCCCTATGTGGTTCCTCTGAAGAGCAGTGGAGGCCCCGGTTATGTAATCAACCTTCAGCCCACAAGTTCTCTGTGGCTTTAATGTCAGACTGAGTGGCTGTGTTGGCTGTGGACCTGAGAAAACCCAGTGGACCTGAGAAAACCCAGTGGACCTGAGAAAACCCAGTGGACCTGAGAAAACCCAGTGGACCTGAGAAAACTGGGACCAGAACCAGCAGGTGACATGGTTCCCCTCCACTGACTGTGGAAACATGAATTCTCTTCTTCTCCCAGCTAGCAAACTTTACTTTCATCTGAAAACATGACTTCAGACTATTAAATAACATCCCAGGTCCGATGTTTCTGATGTCGTGTCTGGTCCAGGAATGGCCTATCGAAAGGAATGTGACGGCAGTAGAACATGCTGTGTGTGAGGCGGATCCTCAAGTCCTGACTCCAGTCTGTACTCTGCAAGCTGTGAACTCTTGGTCGGGGTTTCCTCCACGATCCTCTCCAGACTGCTGTTATTAATGTATCCTATGCACATTTGTATTCCATCTTTTTTCCTTCCACTGAAGAGGAATTTTCCAGTAATGATCTAATTGCGATATTGTTGAAAATATTGATTATAATTGAATGGTTCTTTCGATTACCTCTTTCTTTATTGTAACACAATTTCCTCACCACTCTGAGTTTTGTCGTCTCAACCTCTAAAAATATACATCAACTGTAGCGATGAGCAGGAGCCACAATGCATCTGACTGGATGTCTCTTAGTTGCAGATGTGCCTCATTTACTGAGTGGTTAGTGTTTCCTGTTGGTTGCTGAGGTGTGGTGAACAACGCGGTCCTGCTGTGTCTTCACTGTCAGGTGCAGAACATTAAGCGAGAGCAGGCTCTGAAAACCTGGATGGAAACGACCAACACCAAGCTGACCCAGGTGAACGGCCAGAGGAAGTACGGAGGACCACCTGAGGGTGAGACGCACAGCCACACGGGGACACATCATATCAACGCGTTAGGCAGACAGCTGGAAAAAAAGCTCTTTTCCCCTTTGCAGATCTCTGCTGCTGTTTTTATCTCTTCTGAAAAATGTACATAATCAAATTTGAATCAGAGATGGGGTGATTAAACCAAAACATAAATTTTCAAATCAGAATTTTCTTCATATTATTTTATTTGGAAAAAGTTATCCAAGCTAACCTGACCGTATGTGAAGAAGCAAACAACATAAACCGTCTAACTAAATGTGCCACCAACAGCTGACATCATAATGAGTCTTTAACATCACTGAGAAATGTCGACTCTTTCCTTTACAAAAATGTTCACATTCAGCTAGAATGGAGGGTTTGGAAGTATTAACAGTGTGTTTTAAGTCAACCTACAAAATCTGAATTGGATTCAAGTCCAGACTTTCGCTAAACCCCCTTCGAAGCTTGATTTAGTTTTTTGGTTTTTTTCTCTTTTTGAGTCATTCAGAGTTGGCCTTGCTGCTGTACTTTGGATCATTCTCCTGCTGCGTAACCAATGAGTTGCAGGCTAATGTTCTGATGGCTGGACATTCTACTGCAGGATGTTCTGGTACTGAGCAAAATGTATAATTCCTCAGTGATAAGTTGTCCAGGTCATGAGAAAGCAAAGCTGCTCCAAACCATCATACTACCACCGTGTTTGATTCTCGGTATGATGGTTGTCAAGTTCTTTTCTGAATGTGCAGCTTCCCCACTTGAGAAGGGATGGATGAATTAATGTAGACTTTTAAAAAACAGGATTTTACTCCAAGGACCAAACGGTTTTCTTCATTTTATCCTCTATTTATTAGTGCATGTCAGGATATTTCCATTTTGGTCCAGAAACAGGTAAAAACCTTTGAACAAACCCAAAAGAAAGAAAAAAGATAAATAATTACTTAATTGTTTGTAAATTTACAAAAATTAATTTTACTCAGACTACAAAGAAAATAACAAATCGTATAAACAATACTAAACAACCCACTGTGAATCAAACCCAAAGTAAATAAAGTTAAATGAACAAGTAACTAAACTTAGGTTCTTTAACTTTAAAATACATTTCAAATTCATCTTTACAATTACATAATACATTTGTTTAAATATACAAATATCAGTCATAAATAGTAAGTTCATAAATAGTAAGTTCAATGAGTCTTACCGGCTGCCTCTCTGCTCGTCTACAAATTCATCCAGATCTGCCGCTTTGAACAAGATCTTTGGTTAGGAGAGTCCACAACTCCCGTCTTCTTTGTCTGGCTTTCCGCTTTGTTTTCCGCATTGTCCGTCCCTCATTTAAGCCCGTGTGTAACACAGCGAGCGCAGTTTTTTTTTTTTTTTCCTTTTCGATTTGACTTCACAATGGTCTGTTTCTGAAATGCTGCTGCTTTCACATCACAGACCCACATCTTCCAAATGATTCACTTGTCTTTTCACTCCTCAGATTATTTCCCTAAAGGTCTTTGGAATCATCAAGATGGTTTTGGTAAAATGTCTGTGATGTATTTTGGTCAGCTGTGCTTTTGACCTTGGTTTAGCCAGTCTCCCTTTCTCATTGTTAAGTCATGAACTCTGACCTTGCCTGAGGAAAGTGAGGCCTGCAGAGTATTAGATGTTGTTTTTGTGACCTCCAGGTTGAAACATTGATGTGCTCTTGGAGCCATTTTGGTTGACTGATCTCTGCTGGCTCTGTTTTCTGAGGGAATGTTGCGTCATTCAAGTTTTCTGGAGGGCAGAAAGTGTTAACATCAGTACAGTAAGTGCATACTGGTAGGTCCTGGACACGTTCCTGACTGATACAGCAGAAAGAAGTTATTCAAACACATCTAATGGTGGAGAGGACAGCTATTTTGAAATGGGTCAGACATGATTCTTTCTCCACAGGAAGCTGAAATACTGAATGTCTTTGTTTCAATAAAACTAAGACATCAGCTGATGATGAAACGGCTAACATGTTTCTGCTAAAATGGAAGAAACTATTGAAGGGTTCAGGGCTGAACCGTAGCTTGGATCATAGGATTCTTGATTGAGCAGTTGGATGGATTCATGTGGGAAGGAACTTTTTTATTTAGTGTATTGTTGTTTTATGCTCTGTGTGGTCTTGTGTATTGAGTTTGTAATATAAATATGTTGGAAATTAAAAACAAACAAATAAAAAGCCTTCATAGCCCCTTTCAGTCTGATGTCAGTGACTTTGTTCTTCTGTTCTTGATGAAAAGTTTTTAGCTGTTGCTTTTTGTGATCCTCACAGAGGTTTATTTAAATAATTACATCTGCTAATGAGGAAGTAATCAGGCCTCGGTTTGGGTTGTTGGAGTGAACTCACTATTCACAAGTTGACTTTCACCATTTTTTCCTTTATGACAGAAATCCTCATTTTAAACCTACTTATATTTACTCCGGTTTTCTTTATCTTGACTATCTCAAGCATTTAGGTGCAACAAAGTGAAAGTTTTTTCACACTGCTGAGGGTCTCATGTGGGCCTCATGCATGGTCAGACCTATAGAATGTTAAAGCTGACTTTTCTCGTTATTGTCATTTTCTGTTCCTCAATAAAATATTTTGTTTATTGCTCAATGCTTATGGAGGGTAATCCTGATGAGATGAATGGATCTGGCTGGCCAGAGTTGGACTGGCTGTGGAGAACAGTCAAATACTTAACTGTCCCTCTGCTGCTTCTGCACATCATTCAGATGACTGAAGGAAAGGGATGTACCTTTCATTTGCCCACAAGGAAGACAAATTTGTCTGTCTGGAAGTATATGCTGTATAAACATAATGTCAGCTTACTGCTGTATAATTGTTGCTGTATGAAAGAATAAGAAGGTCTGATATTCTGCATTGATAACATTTGCTTTCATTTTAGATTTAGCAGATTTAGAAATACTATATTTGGTGAGCCTGTTTTTTATAGTTGTATTTATATATATATATATGGATTTACATATTTACGGATATAATTTAACATCAGGATGAATAATTGTTTTTATATTGAAATAATTAAACCATGTTATACATTGTTTAATATTCTGCAAATACCATAATACTGTGGTATTCAATTTAATTTTACCATGTCTAACACATAAACAGGAGTAATGTAGGAGATAATAGGATTATCTATTCATTTTTGTTTTCATTGGGGAGGCAAAGGTGATGTATTTAGTACAATTAGCAGCAAAAGAACATGTATTTTGTTTGGCAGTAAACATCACAAATACTGATAAATGTTTTATAATGAAAATTTTAAAAAAGATCTTGTGCTTAGATGTTGTAGATGGTTCCTATGATTGGTGGTGATTGTCTGCTGTGTTGTGGTGACCTCACAGAATTCATATCAAAAGTAGCAGAATAACCTGTAGAAAACACAGAACAAGCACACTGTGTCTCTGACTGCTATTCATTTAGCCTCTGGAGAGGTAAATAGAGCTGGAGAAGCCAGAAGAGGGCCTGCACAATATATTGCTACTATAATGTCACCAGGAATCAATATTGTCACAGAACTGTTTGGCGTGCAAACATTTAGTCTAAAATGTTTCTACAAATGGGAAGTTACTGAGTTGGTAACAGCATAGAGACTTTTAACTGCAAACAGCAGTCGTGAGCTGATGGACGGGTCAGTCAGTCAGTCAAACCTCTAAGATTGGAGGAAAACGAGACACTGGCTGACTGTTGGACCCTTGCTGAGGTATGAATAAATAAATATACTTTTTTTAGTCCCAGAGGGAACGGTAGATATGATCGGCTTCATATGCATTTATGGAAAATCACTCGGCAGGTCTTGATGCTCAATTAAAATTAAAATTTTCTGCAAAAATCAAATTTTTTATTTAATTCTTGCATGATTGTGACTAAAGCACAACTGCAATCAGATTTTGATCTGAACGGTTTGAGAGCCCAAAGTCCATATGTGTGGAAGAACAAGATAGAGGTCAGCGCTTACATCACAGAGGTAACAAAGCTCTGGATGGATTTTAAAGTTTTTCAGTCATTGAGCCGACAAATAAAATTTTTGGGGGGCATCAAAAAATCAAAATTGGGCTGTTTATTACCCCGTGAAAAAGTCTGATGTGGGTTGCATTCACCTGGTGTGTGAATGTTGAACTGGGATCACATGCTGAATATAATCTCGTCCTGTTGACACACTTTAACTGGTTCTTTCTGTGTAGCTAAATGTTTCTAATCTTTATATTTATCCTGGTGGGTGGCAGTGCGTCTGCCACTGAGCCTCACAGCCCCCCTGTCTTGTCTTCTTGGTTTAGGGTGGGACGGTCCAATCCCAGGCGAATACTGTGAGGTCTTCATCAGCCACATCCCTCGGGACGCCTACGAGGACCTGCTCATCCCCTTGTTCAGCTCTGTGGGACCTCTCTGGGAGTTCCGCCTCATGATGAACTTTAGTGGCCAGAACCGGGGCTTTGCCTATGCTAAATACGGCACACCGGCCCTCGCCACCAAGGCCATCCTCAAGCTGAACGGCTACATGCTGGAGCCCAAGTGCTACCTCTGTGTCCGCCGCAGCACGGAGAAGAGACACCTCTGTATTGGAAATCTGCCGGCTGCCACTAAACAAGAAGACCTGAAGCAGGTTCGGTCGGTCTGCCTGTTGGGGGTGGCATGTTGAATTTACTACACAACTTACGAAAACTGAAGAACAAGAATGCAATGATCAGAACTGAATTTATTCAGATTATGTACTAATATACAAAGTCTTCTGGAAGGTAGGTGGGACTGATGTGTGTGTGTGTGTGTGTGTGTGTGTGTGTGTGTGTGTGTGTGTGTGTGTGTGTGTGTGTGTGTGTGTGTGTGTGTGTGTGTGTGTGTGTCTTCAAGGTGCTGCGGCGGCTGGTGGAGGGGGTGGAGAGGGTTTCTCTGAAGACCGGTCCCGGCATAGACGGGGTCTCTGCTATCATTGCCTTCTCCTCCCACCACACCGCGTCGATGGCCAAGAAGGATCTAGTGACAGGTAATCTAAAGTCCAGTCCAACTTTCATTCTACAGAAATTCATACCACTTCCAACATATTCAGTTATTATTTGAGTTTTGCTACAACTGCATTTGATTTGTTTTAGACAGATCAGCAGAGCACTGAGCCAAATTGGGATGGAAAATGATGCATGACTTTTAGTTTGTTTTATTTATTTATTAAAGTTCCAGGGTTCAACTTTTATAAAGAACTTGTTCAAACTGTCTGCATATCCTGGCTATTTGTGATAAGATGAAAAATCTGATCTTCTTCCTGAGCTATTATTCCTGTCTGAAGAAATGCAGTGATGGCAACCAATCTGACAGCACCTGGGTGCTCAATCAGCAACACGTACTCGCTGCTAAACATGCGAAAGGTTGAAAAATAAGTTTTGACAAATGTAAATCTGAAAAGGTTTTTGTCTATTTCTATTCATGCACCCCAGTAAAAACCAGACCCTGGTTCTGACTAGGCTCCGTACAGTCTGAACCCTCAGCTATTGAGAAACCATCACATCCTAGCTGTGTGGCCTCTGCTGAAGTTTAAACGATTGTCTGATTTTACCCAACCACTAATGTTTGGTCATGTGAGGTGCTGTAAACTTTCTGGATACAGCACAGGAAAGGATGTGATGTACACAATGATCCCTCACTGTGAAGAGGGAAGTATCATCTTTGCCAGCAATAAATAGTTTCAAACATTCCTCTTGTTCCAAATTTAATAGCTGAATATTAGCAAGCATGTCCAACACAAACTGAACGGCTTCCTTCACTTCATCAGCTGCCTTTGCTCAAACTACAGATGGAGCACAATTCAAAACCAGGGCAGAAAATTCAACCCATCACAACATCAACACAATTTCTCCTTCTGTTTGCTGATTGGCCAGGATGAAATTCTATCGGAGAAATCAAGCTCAATGGGAGAAAACCAAGACAGAGCACTGAGAGGAAATGAGAATTAAGCAAAGTAGCGCAAGAAGGCGATGGCCAGGCTAATATTCAGTCCCACTTGAGTCAATACTTTGCAAGATCACTTTTGACTTTTCAGGCTAATTCATTGTTTCAGTTCTTCTCTGAAACAATGAATCATTTTCCTTCCATATCAGTCTTATTGCGTTTTATTGGGGTTTTTATGACACAAAGGAAAATAAGTTGTACATATATATATATATATGCACTTTTGGAAGGAGCTGTTTGTGGTTTTTCTATGTGTGATGGAGAAGATCTGTAGATAAACATGTCTACTCTGTGTGTAGAATTCAAGAAGCGATTTTCATTGGAGATTTCCATCAAGTGGGAACCAGGAGAGAACCTGAGCTCCAGCCAGACATCTTCTCTTCCAGCCCCAAAGATTCTGGTGCAGCCATCCTTCGTGCCCTGCAGCCAGGCTGTCTCTCACCCTTCAGCCCCGCCCGTCTCTCCAGGGTTCTGCAGGGCGGTTGGGGAACCAGTCTCCCCCCTGCACTCACATGTGTGTTACCCCCTCCCGACCTCACACCACCCCCAGCGACACATGGTCTGTGCGTCGTCCCCAGTGATGCTCCTCCGTGAGGTTTGCGAGGCCAACGGGTTTGGCCAGCCATTCTATGAGCTACACTACAGTTTGGCCAGAGCAGATGGCTTCATCAAATTTACCTACAAGGTTCTGATCCCCGGCATCAGCAGCGCCTTCAGGGGGAAGGTCATGGTGCTGCCCGGACCCAATGTCAGAGTCATGCTGGAGGAGGCTCAGCGGGCCGCCGCCCAGCAGCTGCTGCAGAAGATGTTCAAAAACCAGCGGCCTGAACACTCCACCGGCTTCCAGCTGTAACGTTCCTGTTTTCTGAAAAAATAGATTTCATTCTGTGTCTTCTTTTCTGCATGCTTTTAATAGTGTTGGTTAACTTGTGTGTGAAGTTTGTTTGCATGGTTTTTTTTTTGGTTTTTTTTTAATAATTCTTGTTTTATTGCTGTGTTCTGAGTTGCTCATTTTAATAAAAATGAGATTTGCTAAAAATAAAAAAGGTGGTATTTTAAAATGTGACATGAAATGAAAATTTGAAACCCTGCTCTAAGGTAAAAAACACAACTTAGGACCTAAAGCCTCATTGCATATCAAGTTCATGATGGTCTTCAAATGGTCAGTTGTGGCAGAATGTATTGATAAAACTTCAAATATTAAAGCTGTCTCTTAATTCAATGAGGTCTTCTAAAAATTAACATTCTTTCACATTTAAGTAGTTAGGTACTGTACACACAACTCATTTGATTTGACTGATAAAATGTTCAAGGTTAAAGCTCGACTAGAGGACCACAGGAACATTTGAACTGAAAGGTTAGGTCTGACTTGCAGGCTTTGAGTTTGACGTTTTCCAGAAAACTTCATGTTGAAAGTTTCTTCATTACACCCAGTTTAATGGCTTCTCCACAGCTGGAAGTCCTGTAGAGCTTATATCCTGCAGCTTTAAGATGCATCAGCTGAACCACCGTATCAATATTTGTCCAGCTCTGAGAGGCCTGGTGAGGAGGCATTCATTACATCCAGGTGTGTTGTATGGGGGATGTACTGAAAAGCTGCAGGACTGGGCATTCCTGTTTCAGATGAAATGTAAAGCTGGGGTCAGAATGTCAATGATCTTTATACAGCCACTCTAAGGTCATACTGAAGGAGCGCTGATTAAAAGGTTTAGTTGGTACATTTTTGTGGTTTTTAAGATGAGGAAAGTGGTGTTGGTGAGTAGATTATGTGGTTGCCTGAATATTGCTTAGTTTGTGCTAGTTGTGTGCTAACACCATGTTCCTTATGTGTGCAATGGTTATATGAGTTTCGCATGTGCTTCAAGACAGCTTGAGATTATTGAACATCACCATTCAGATGGATCACAGCATAACCAGACAGGTAAAGATTCAACTAATGATCAGCGATGGACGAACCCAACAAGGTCCAACTGAGCACTGGAACAAGTAGGGGCAACATGAGTCACCAAGAAGACCAACAAAGACCCAGTGATGAAGCTACAACCTGCCCATCATGTTCGGAGTGACTGTTCTTAGACTCCAAACACTGAAATAAGACCATAAAAAGCATGGTGTGTGTTTGGTGAAGCATGGTGGGATAAGGTGCATGTTTGATCATGGTTAAAATCCATCAAAGTAATGGAAGAGGTCATGTTGCTTTAAGCTGCAGAGGAAATTATGCTGAAACCCCCAAAACAAAAAGAGCAGACTGGAGTGATCCCGACCCCGTTAGGGAGAAGGGTCTTCAGAAAAGGGATGGATGGATGTTTGGAGTGACCCGCCTCCCTGGACAAACACAAACATGTAGAAACATTTCTGAGGCAAACCTGGGAACCTCCAGTGACTCTGGGCTGGAGAACCAAAAGCTGCTCGACTCCATGCAGTTTTCAGAAACGGTCTTTACACAAGAAACATGAAGTCAGTTCCAGAAAATTACATCTTTTGGGGGGTTTTTCTTGTTTTTTTTTTTTCAGATTTTTGGCAATAGTGGCCTCTAATGAACATTAGTTAGAGAGGAAGCAGGGTGTGGAGAGAAGACTGTACTCTCTGCACTGTACCAGCTCAGATTTGTAGGCATGGTTACACACATTTCTGCTGTAAATGTAATTTTTTTTTTTCTTAATCAAAACTAAGATTCCTCCATTCTGTATATTTTTCAATGGATTCCTGAGGATCGAAGTATAAAATAGGGTTTACCAGTCACAGCCACAGCAGTGACGTTGTGTCCAGATGTGGCCTGAACACCTGCTAAACGGAATGACACAATCCTGCCCTCTAGTGGACAAGTACAGTAACTCATTGGCAGATTTCTGTTAGAATGCTTCCATTTTTTTAATAGAGATTTGAAACATGCAGACAGCAGGATGAAATCATGTTTATTCAAAGCGGAGCAGTTCTGATGGAAATATTTCTTCTAACATGAATGGAGGTAAACTCCTGGTTGCTAGGCAGAGTTCCTCCTGCAGAAACAGCTTCAGACCACAGTGGTACTTTCACCAGAGCACACAGCTGGACAATAAACATGTAGAGTGAGTAAATGTCTGGACACAAGCTGAAGTCGGAGTATGTACTGTGAGCACCATGGCAACCTGAGGTCCCCTCAGCAGGTCAGCCATGTTGTCCAGGCACTCCAGCAGTGCGTGTCTGCTGCCCACATTAAGCAGGCAGGCTGCTCTCAAATCCATCCAGATCTGTGGACCCAGCAGAGAGCCACCTAGGCCTCAGAGGTTCTCCTCTTGATCTCTGTGATGAGGTCAGAGCGGGACACGTCCACCTGGAGGCAGACCAAGGAACAGCAGCTGGTAAATCACAGACAGGGCTGTTCAGCTGTAGCCAGAGGCTGTGCTGACAGCAGCTACCTCCTCTCTGCTGGCCACCACTCGCAGCTTCACCACGCCGTCCTTCAGCTCCTGCTCTCCCAGTATGGCCACCAGGGGGATCCCCGACTCCTCACACAGCTGCAGCTGACTCAGCAGTTTGGGGTTCTTCTTGTACATCACCTCAGCCTACACCGACACATACACACACCCACAAACACACCATGAGTTTCCTGTGAGGAAAACTCACGAGGCTGCTAGGAGAAGTTCAACCTCTCACAGAGTCAGCCATCCTCCATTTTCACCAACTCAAATTTAAGACCTTAAGACCATAAAGAATGAAATACAAGACCTGTGTCGGATCAGAAATGTACAAAAGAAAATCACATTTTTATTATTCATAAGAATAGAAAGCTATTGAGGAAGAAACTGTACTTTTAGTGAGATTAACTATTAATTCTGTGGCATTTTTCCTTTAGTTGAAGACTAATTATTGACATTTCTTTTGATATTTTGCACTATTTATCATCACAGCTGCATCTGTGGATCTCTGTTGTTTGGTTCCAGGTTCTACTCCTTTTCTCCTCCCCTGTAATTCTTCATTATCACTCAGAAAGAGAACTTTAACATTGTCAAAAATAAATCCTTTCATATCCAGTATTATTGTAACACACACACACACGCACACACACACACACACACACACACACACACACACACACACACACACACACACACACACACACACACACACACACACACACACCTTAATGCCAGCATTCCAGAGCTCAGTGACCAGCCTGAGTCTCTCCTCCAGCAGGTTTTTCTGAGCCGACGCCACCAGGACCTGGACCTCTGTGGTCCGGACCTTCTCTGCTGCCGCCTGAACATTAGCAGCAGAGTTAGTCTGAACATGAGCAGTCATCATCAGCACATTCCAGCCCACCCAGCTGCAGATGTCACCTCAGCCCTCTGTTCCATGATGGAGAAGATCCTCTCAATGCCGATGCTGACCCCTACACACGGCACCTTCCTGTTCTTGGGGTCAAACATGCCCACCAGGCCGTCATAGCGCCCCCCTCCGGCCACACTCCCTACGCTGACGCTTTCCTCAGACCCGTTTTGGACGTCGTTGGACGCCGGGGCCACTGGGGCCACTTGGGCCACCCCGGCCTGAGTCAACACTGCCTCATAAATCACTCCTGTGTAATAATCCAGCCCACGGGCCAGACTGAGGTCAAACACCACCTGAGGAACGACAAAGAAAATAAAAATGAATAATCCAGCCACAGAGACAGGATGCTAAGAGACAGAAGCAGAGCATTCTGGGATGCCTGACCTTGTCTGTGACCTGGAAGAGCTGCAGGAAGCTGAACAGAAGCTTAATGTCAGACAGGCCAGCGCAGGCCTGCTTACTCTGTGACATCCTGGGGTCCTGGAGGAGGCGCTCTGCCAGGTCCATTCCCCCTGAAACACACAACCAGCCTCACTCAGGTAGAGTTCCTGCAGGATGGCGACTGGCCGCCAGGCTCCAGGCCCCGGGCTCCGGGCCCCGGGCCTCAGTTTTTCTTCCTCATCAGCTACATTTTTCTTCCATGTCTGGCAGGTTGGAGCCATGACCATTGAATATATGTTTTGTACTTGAAACCCATCTCTTGTTAACATTAGACAAACACTCTTGCTCCTTTGGGGCAAACACCGTCACTAATGAGTCTCTGTAATTTCTACTATTGAATACAGATTTTATGACCATTATATAATGACCATATCACTACACAAAACAGAGTTTGCCTCCTAAAGTTGTAGGGACTGCCACCTCCTGGAGGTGTTCGCTGACTCACCATGCAGGCTGACGTATTCCCCAATCTGGTCTGCAGCCTCCTCAGATAACCCCTTCTCATCCACCATCTCCTTCCTCACTTCCTGCCAGGGCAACTGCAGGAGAAGCACACGTGCGTCAGCGCTGAGTGATGGCCCACACACTACATGCAAATATAGTTACTAGCAGGAGAACAGCAGCCAGCTAACCATAACTGTAGTAACCGTTTATTTTTTCATCATTTATCAGGTTAAAAAAAATTGCCACATTTTGCAGATTTTTAATTTAGCCACTTAAGCCTTCTATACAATATTGCAAATACAATAAAAGATGCAAAATATATAATTTCATTATTTTCATTATTTTTAAGGACAAAATAAGCATTTCATTGTCTAAAACACTGTGACTCAGCATTCCTTGCTTTGTCATGAAGAGGTCCAAACGCAAAGCAAACAGCAAAATGAGCTGCAAACACAGGACTGATGCTACCTCCAAATCATAAAGAAAAGAACAAAAGCTACAGAAAAACACTGAAGCTCAGGAAATAGGAGCAAAGGTGTAAATTTTGCAATTACAGTCAGTATGAAACGCTGGAAACTCGCTTCACAAAACAGAAGTGCTGCAGACCACTAGGGAGAGTCAACCAGTAAATAGACTAGGAACAGACCCTCAGTAGAGACAGGATGTCACAATTTATTGAGATGTCCAGGAGAAGGAACATGTCTGTAATGTATAATGTCTTAATGAAACACAACAGCTTTTAGCAGCATTTTTACATAGGTAACATTATCTTGTCCAGACTCCCCCTAGTGGTCTGGAGTATTTCCATTTTGTGCAGTAAGTTTGTAGTTTCTCGTATTTTAAGGGGGGAGTTGTTATTTTTTCCCATTTTGCTTCTATTTCCTGTGACTGCAGCATTTTTGCTTGCATAATTTTTCTGTTGCATTTGTGTTTTGGAGTTTGCAGCTTGTTTAGCCCTTTGCTGTGTGTAGTTTCACCTGTCAGCCACCACACATCTGTAACAAAGAATGCATCTGCAGCTAAAGAAAATCCTTTTGATACTCTGCTAGACCTAGTGCAGTGTAGAGCTGATCTGGTGGTTATTTTTGATTTTCTGTTCAGAATCTGAATCAAGTGAAGTTCAAACTCCCTCTTTGTAGAACTCTGTAGAACTCATCCAGTGGCAAAGAAGGTCATGGCAATAATTAACCAGCTTTAATCACTGCTTTGAGTGTGTAGATCTTTCAGCAAATGGCTTTTTTTGACTTTGTATAATCCAGTTTTAACAATTCATCAAATAATCAATCAATCAATAAATAGTTGATTATTTCAATAATCGATTAATGCGATTAAGGTTTTCCACCGACAGGCCTTCTCACCTTATCCAGTTTGTCTACCGTTGAACAGATAGTGCGGAACTTGTCATCTGGTACTCCACAGACAGCGAACATCCCATCCAGGATGCGCCGGTCATTGACCTGGAAGTGAGGTAAGGGATCAGGAAGTGGCATCTACTGGGCGCTCAGCTGCAGGCGAAGACTGACCTTGATGCGGAAGTCTCCGATCTCCAGCTCACTGAGGATCTCATGGACGATCTTCAAACACTCTGCGTCTGGAATCATGGCATCGTACTGACCGGCGATGTCGAAATCCTGAAACACACACACATGCATATAACACACGCTGCACTGCAGCAGCCCTGTGCAACACACACCCTCTTCTGTGACAGGAGAACTCACACACTGATAGAACTCTCTGTAGCGGCCACGTGTCATGGCAGGGTTGTCACGGCGATAGACCTTGGCGATGTGGTAGCGCTTGATGTTGGTGATCTTGTTCATTGCCAGGTAGCGTGCAAAAGGTACCTGGAGGAGGGAGTGTGAAGGACCTCAACCTGATTCATCAGCCTAAACTTCTGATTGTCTCAGAACGCCTGCTAGCTTCCTGACAACGCAGAGTTCATGGGTCAGGATACAGTGAGGTCGTATCTTAGTGACAGCAGCTCTCCTCCCTGGTCCTTCAGGTCGTAAATGAGCTTGGAATCTTCTCCGTACTTCCCCGTCAACGTTTCCTGCAAGCACAAGGTTGAATTACCTCCACGTTGGAAACAAGATGAGCTCACAATCATGACTCCAGTCTGAGACACACACCTACCTTTAGCTCAAACACAGGTGTGTCGATGGTCTCCGCTCCGTGGCGTTTGAAGCAGCGGGTGATGGTGTTGAAGACTCTCTCTCTGATGGCCATCTGCTTTGGGTTGTAGTCCCTGGTTCCCTGCATCACATCCAAACATTTGTCAACATTTCCTGTTTAAGATTCACATTTGACTCTGCTCAGCTGGAAATGCATCAATCAGAGCCAGGTTTACTTTGAATTCAAACCAACAATTTGCAATTTATTCCAGCTTTTTTTTAATTCTTGAAAGTTCAGATAATAATAACGGGGTTACTGAGAGTTATTAACTGGGATAATCCAGTTCTTGGTTTATGTTTTGGTGAATTATAAGACAATGTTATGTGCTACAAAACTTAGAAATTCAGTCACAGAAATCAGCATTTGATTCAAAGAAATCAGAAATCAGCCTCTATTTGTCTACTTGTCTCTGCTTTGACAAGTACACATTTTTATATCTACTTTGAAATTATAAAAATATACATCACTTTTTATTAAATAAAAATATACTGTTGCGTATGTGTAATTAAAAAAAAAAACATTAATTCTATTTTTAAATGTAGAAAACAATCTGACTTTACCATGGAGGATATTGGGATACTGAAGTAAATAAGAACATATTGTTCAATGTGATGATAACAATGTTTCCTGTTACTTTTGCATTTTTTTTGTTCAAACTCAATTTAAAAATATTAGTTGGTTTTTTATCATTTTAAGACAAAATTATTCAGAGCCATGGTGCAAGGTTCCAAGAGTCACTGTGGCTCTGCTGGTAGCAGACTCTATTGTAAATCTTCAGACAGCTCACACAGCTTCAGGGCAACTACAGACTCTTACCTTTGGTGTTTTGAGCACAAACTGATGTTTGCCATCATCTCCTCCTCCCAGCCGAGCCTTCAGCTCAAGCAGTTTGGCTACTTCTTCATCAATCTACAACACACACACACACACACACACACACACACACACACACACACACACACACACACACACACACACACAGAAAGCAGAACATATTACACTACTTTGTCTGGTTCAACAATGAATAAACTAGAATATTTTGCAATGCAGACATGCCTACCTGAGCCACAGTGATGCCAGAGGCAGAATGGAGCGGTTGCAGACGGAGTGCAGTCCGAAACGATGCCACACCAGAGCAGACACGAGCAAAGGACAGAGCCAGCATGGTCATCCGACACGAGAACAAAAAATATGAAGGGAAAAAAATGTCCAGGGAGTGGGAAAGGCAGAGTTCAGGAGTGCGTCATGGGAACATTATTCCCAAGAGGACGTGAGGTGGGTCCGATCGCCCACAGGTGGTGAGGAAGGTGGTGGAGGTCAAGTGTCCAGCAGGAAGAGGTCATCCAGGGCCAGGCAGGAAGAACAGGAGAAAAGTGGTAAGCAACCCTAGCACTAGGGAGGGGCGGGTCATGACGCATCATCATCACCACAGCGTGGAGGACAGAACATGAGATGTAGCAAGTCAATCAAAAATGCAGGCCCCGTACACACTCACACAGCTTATATCAGGCCTGACCACAGCTACCCAGAAAAACCTGCAGATATCTTCAAAAATCCTGGAGCAGCTACAGACAGAAAACATGTACTGGCTTCTGATTCTGTTTATTAATATGTATCTATTCCTGCTCTAAGGCTTGGGAGACTGGACACAAAGGTTTAGGATTTAAGACGGCTTGATTTACAGCGGAATGGATGCAAATAAATAAAGTCCACCTGACAAAGTAACACAATCATCATTTTTGCGAGGCGCAGAGATTCTGTAATGCAGCTTAACAAGAGTGAAACATGTTTATATGCTGCTTCCATAAATATAGTGCTGCATCTTTCCCAGCTTATATATGACTTTTAATGGAACTGCTGAGTTCAGCTTCTTCAACACTAGCAGCGTTTCCATTGCTTGTAAAATAATGCAAATTGGAATTCCAAAAATATATTTGTTTAAATTGACAGTAGTAAGTCATTTGCAGGCACACAGTGTCATTTTATAGCATAATCAAGTAACTATGTTACCTTCAGATGTTATACAAATTGTATTGTATAAATATGACGTTAACAAAAATTGCTTTCTGATTTAACACCTTGAAATTGGGACTGTCTCTTTAAAAAAACGAGTTCTTTTTTAAACTCTTCAGAGTCATCACAACATGGCTCTTCTATTAATCCTTTAATTAAAGTTAATTGCACTTCTTCATTAATGAAAACGTTGAAATTGTGAAATTGTGTTCTTTCAACATTAGCAAAAAAAACAAAACAACAAAGTTTAGCACATGTTTGTTTGTAATAGAAACATTTAGTATGTTTCTTCTTCCCTCTCTGCTAAAGTCAAACTGAACTGTTTCATCCTGAGGTAAATGAACAGTTCTCTCAATTTACTTCCATAGGTTGTAAAATGAATTGATGGAAGCTCTTTATTGGTTCCCCTGCTTATACATTGTGGTAAAGCAACGTCAGAACACAGAAACAAAGATGAGTACTGACAGAATGAAACACACTTGAAACCAGAAGTTTACACACCAAATTCACCTTCAACAAAATGTTGCGTTTAGCAAATAGGAATCACTTGAGTAATTCTAAATGACATAAGACAAAAGAAGTTTGTTCTGATTTAACTTCAAGCAGTAGAAAGAAAATGTGTCTGTTTGGTGAATGTAAACTTCTGGTTTCAGCTGTTCATGTGAGGATCAGTCAGGGAGTCAGCCCAGTCAGGAGATTTTCCCATTTAAAGGAAAAGCGTGACAGCTGCTCCTTTCCCTTAATCCTGGGTTCCTACATCAGCATCTGGGTTTCAGCTCCATGGAGTAGATAGAAAAGCTCTGAGCAAACCAGCAGCAGATCGGAGGATGTCGTTCAACAACATGTTTGATTGATATATGAATGAAATTGTGCCGTTATTGTGTCCTAAACCTGCAGGCTGGTCAGGCAGCTGTGAGGGAGGGTGGAGGACAAATCTGCGGTAACAGCCACATCTTATTGCATCAGCTGCGCCTCATTCAAGTAAAAATGTCTCAAATCAAAACGGACTTTTAAGATAGGTTGTTAATTTTAGTTTAAAGCGCAAGAAGTCTGTTCAAATCCCCCAGAAGTCACCGTGTTAGCATTAGCCGCTCCAGCTAACAGTAAGCCGGTTAGCTGAAGCTAAGGGAAAACACCGGCTTCCTCCGCTCACTATTCCTGTCAGACAGGAACACGGGTCCAGGAGTTTTCTTTTCTGTCGCACTTATGGACTCAAAAATATGCAATTAGTCGTCATTCTGTCCAGTGAAGGCCGTGGTTGAATAACAGTGACGTTTAAAAAAATAAGTGTTTAGCGCATGGTTTTCCACCCGGGCTGAACAGTGACGACAGTGAATGTGGATGTCTGTTCTGTGAGAGATGTTATTGATGGAGAGCTCCCTTTCCTTTCAGCCTTTCAGCTGAAAGGAAAGGCTTCACCGCATGTTGTAACTGTCCAGCCATGATGTCAAAGCTAAGTGTAGAGACTGACCTGCTCTTTGCTCGCCTGTTCGGATTTTAGCTTCCGAACGACGTCCCCCTGGACTTTAATGGCCTCCTGGATCTGAGCTTTGTCTTCCATGGCTTTTCATGAAGGTCTCCCTGAAACAAATCACACCGCCTGCAGCGTGGAGCTGTACTACTGCTGTCAAAACCCTGTCTGGGGAGAGAAAGGGGAGAGAAAGGCGGAAACACTCGCCAGGACAACTTCCGCTCCGTATTTTCAAAACAAAATACTCCACTGTGAAGGGAGGACTGATCCTGCCTAAATGGCTTGGTAAAGTATTTTTTTTCTATTACCAAATTTTATCAAATTATTTACCTTTCCAATTTCTGACAGATATTGTATTGTACTTAGTTTTTTATTTTCTCCCTCCTGTTTTCCCCTCTGTCCTTTTATTTGAAGATTTATTTTAATCTTTGCTTCTTGTTCTCTTTTGTTTTTTCCTACTCTCAGAGGAAAATTGAAAAAGGGGGTAAGGATGAGGCTAAGGCAGCATCGTGGGAACAGATTCAGAGTTGGTTTCTTTCCTGTCGATCAGCATCAAGATCCAGTGTGCTGACATTGAGTATGCACTATAGGACACTACATTTGAACTTTTGTAACATTTATGATGGGTATTTTTGGGGTTGTCTATAATATGTAATTACAGATTAAGCAGGTCCAAATTTCAGAGATCAAGTTAGTCAAAGTTTAGAGACCACTGGATGGGATAAAGCCAATAAAATCTCCCCCAATTCTAGTGTCTCTCTCCCTTTTATAAGAGAGCAAGAAGTACTACACAGTAAGAATTTGAGTAGAACACAATAAAGTTATCTGTGTACAGCAAGCAAACCTGTTATGTCCATGTGAAAGTTGGGTTTTTATTTGTGAAATTAGTTCTTACACTTTAATTGAGCAGTAACTGAGCAGCCCCTCCTTGGGCTGCCACCTTATCGTGGTGGAGGGATTTGAGTGTCCCAATGATCCTAAGAGCTATGCTGTCGGGGGCTTCATGCCCCTGGTAGGGTCACCCAAGGCAGACAGGTCTTAGGGGAGGGACCAGACAAAGCGCAGCCCGAAGACCCCTATGAAGAAAAACAACTTTGGTTTTCGTGTTCCCTCGCCCGGACGTGGGTCACCGGGGCCCCACTCTGGAGCCAGGCGTGGAGGTGGGGCACGTTGGCGAGCGCCTGGTGGCCGGGCTTTTACCTATGGAGCCCGGCCGGGCTCAGCCCGAAGAGGAAAGATGGGACCCTCTTCCAATGGGCCCACCACCTATGGGAAGGGCCACAGGGGTCGGGTGCATTGTGTGATGGGTGGTGGCCGAGGGAGGGGGTCCTGGCGGTCCGATCCTCAGCTACAGAAACTGGCTCTTGGAACGTGGAATGTCACCTCTCTGGTGGGGAAGGAGCCGGAGCTGGTGTGTGAGGCTGAGAGGTTCCGGCTAGTAATATTCCGTCTCGCCTTGATGCATTTCTCTGGTTCTGGAACCAGTCTCCTTGAGAGGGGCTGAATGTACTTCCACCCTGGAGTTCCCCACGGTGGGAGGCGTCGGGCAGGGGTGGGCATACTTGTTGCTCCCCATCTCGGCGCCTGTACGTTGGGGTTCACCCCGGTGAACGAGAGGGTAGCCTCCCTCCGCCTACGGGTGGGGGGACGGGTTCTGACTGTTGTTTGTGCTTACGGGCCAAATGACAGCTCAGCCTACCCACCCTTTTTGGAGTCCTTAGAGGGGGTACTGGAGAGCGCCCCTTACTGGGGACTCCCTTGTTCTGCTGGGAGACTTCAACGCTCACGTGGGCAATGACAGTGAGACCTGGAGGGGCGTGGTTGGGAGGAACGCTCCCTCCGATCTGAACTCGAGTGGTGTTCTGTTGTTGGACTTCTGTGCTCGTCACGGATTGTCCATAACGAACACCATGTTCAGGCATAAGGGTGTCCATATGTGCACTTGGCACCAGGACACCCTAGGCCGCAGTTCGATGATCGATTTTGTCATCGTTTCATCGGATCTGCGGCCGTATGTCTTGGACACTCGGGTGAAGAGAGGTGCTGAGTTGTCCACTGACCACTACATGGTGGTGAGTTGGCTCCGGTGGTGGGGGAGGATGCCGGTCAGACCTGGCAGGCCCAAACGTGTTGTGAGGGTCTGCTGGGAACATCTGGCGGAGTCCCCTGTGAGACGGAGCTTTAACTCCCATCTCCGACAGAGCTTCGAACAGTTCCGGGGGAGCTGGGGGACATTGAGTCTGAATGGACCATGCTCCATGCCTCCATTGTCGAGGTGGCTCACCGGAGCTGTGGTCGCACGGTTGTTGGTGCCTGTCGTAGTGGCAACCCTCGAACCCGTTGGTGGACACCTTCGGTGAGGGATGCTGTCAGGCTGAAGAAGGAGTCCTATTGGGTCTTTTGGCCTCTGAGGCTCCAGAAGAAGCTGATGGTACCGGCGGGCGAAGCGGCGTGCGGCTCAGATGGTTGCTGAGGCAAAAACTCGGGCGTGGGAGGAGTTCAGAGAGACCATGGAGAAAGACTTCCGTATGGCTTCGAGGCGATTCTGGTCCACCATCCGGCGTCCTAGCAGGGGGAAGCAGTGTAGCACCAACACCGTTTACAGTAGGGATGATGTACTGCTGACCTCGACTCGGGATGTTGTGGGCCGGTGGGCAGAGTACTTCGAAGACCTCCTCAATCCCACCGACATGCCTTCTATTGAGGAAGCTGAGCCTGGGGTGTCTGGGTTGGGCTCTCCAATCTCTGGGGACGAGGTGGCCGAGGTAGTTAAAAAGCTCCTCGGTGGCAGGGCCTCAGGGGTGGATGAGATTCGCCCGGAGTTTCTTAAGGCTCTGGAGGTTGTAGGGTTGTGTTGGTTAACGCGACTCTGCAGTATCGCATGGACATCGGGGGCAGTTCCCCTGGATTGGCAGACTGGGGTGGTGGTCCCCCTGTTTAAACAGGGGGATCAGAGAGTGTGCTCCAATTATAGAGGGATCACACTCTTAAGCCTCCCTGGCAAGGTCTATTCGGGGGTACTGGAGAGGAGGGTCCGTCAGATAGTCGAACCTCGGATATTGGAAGAGCAGTGTGGTTTTCGTCCTGGTCGTGGAATACTGGACCAGCTCTATACCCTCAGCAGGGTCCTGGAGGGTGCATGGGAGTTCACCCAACCGGTCTACATGTGCTTTGGAGAAGGCGTTCGACTGTGTTCCTCGGGGTGCCCTGTGGGGGGTTCTCCGGGAGTATGGGGTACCGGGCCCTTTGATAGGGGCTGTCAGGTCCCTGTATGACCGGTGTCAGAGTCTGGTCATACATTGCCGGCAATAAGTCGGGCTCGTTCCCAGTGAGGGTTGGACTCCGCCAGGGCTGCCCTTTGTCACTGTTCATTACTTTTATGGACAGAATTTCTAGGCGCAGCCAGGGTGTTGAGGGGATCCGTTTTGGTGGCCTTAAGATTGCATCTCTGCTTTTTGCGGATGATGTGGTGCTGTTGGCTTCATCGGGACGTGATCTGCAGCTCTCACTGGAGTGGTTCGCAGCTGAGTGTGAAGCGGCCGGGATGAGGATCAGTGCCTCCAAGGCTGAGACCATGGTCTTGAGTCGGAAAAGGGTAGAGTGCCTTCTCCGGGTCGAGGGAGATGTCCTGCCCCAAGTGGAGGAGTTCAAGTATCTCGGGATCTTGTTCACGAATGAGGGAAGAAGGGAGCGTGAGATCGACAGGCGGATTGGTGCAGCGTCCGCCGTGAAACGGGCGCTGTACCGGTCCGTCATGGTGAAGAGAGAGCTGAGTCAAAAAGCGAAGCTCTCAATTTACCGGTCGATCTACGTTCCTACCCTCATCTATGGTCATGAGCTTTGGGTAATGACCGAAAGAACGAGATCGCGGATACAAGCGGCCGAAATGAGTTTTCTCCGTAGGGTGGCTGGGCTCTCCCTTAGAGATAGGGTGAGAAGCTCGGTCATCCGGTAGGGACTCAGAGTAGAGCCGCTGCTCCTCCACATCGTGAGGAACCAGTTGAGGCTCGGGCATCTGGTCAGGATGCCTCCTGGACGCCTCCCTGGTGAGGTGTTTCGGGCATGTCCCATCAGGAGGAGGCCCCGGGGAAGACCCAGGACACGCTGGAGGGACTACGTCTCTCGGCTGGCTTGGGAACACCTTGGGATTCTCCCGGAGGAGCTGGAGGAAGTGGCTGGGGAAAGGGAAGTCTGGGCTGCCCTTCTTAAGCTGCTACCCCCGCGACCCGACCCCGGATAAGCGGCAGAAGATGGATGGATGGATGGATGGATGGATGGACAAAGTAATGTATTGAAATCATTTATATTTGGCAATTTAGAAATACATCTTGTCACTTCTTTCTCTAAAGTCCTAGCAGGAAGAATTTTGCACAGATTTTGCTCATTTGTTTTTTTAAACTCCATCTGAAAGGCAACATCTTCCTGTTCAAACAGGGTTCACAGTGAACAAACATTCAAAGTCCAAACCAGTGCAGTTAACAAGCTTGTCTCCACAGCTTTTGTAAGTATGTCTATAAACTTTATTAAGAATCTGAAATCAGATTAAATGTAACTGTGTGTGGTTTAATTTTCTGTTTGAGAATGGTTGAAGTAAAGCGTTTCATCAGAGTGTAAGCTGATGTTTCAGGGCCCAGCAGTTGCTCAGGACAGGAGAACTTTACTGTGGAGATAAAAACTTGTGAAGTGAGTGGAGTCCAGACTTGCTGCTAATTTCCACGGCTCTGACTCATTGAGTACCTGCAACTAACCAGTTAAAGCCCCACTGTTGTTTCTGCTCTGGTTCAGGCTGTGTTTACAGCTCATTAGTTCACATGCAGATTGATTGTTCCTTAACTGTCTCTGCTTTGAGCAGCTGTTTGCTTAACTCCCTTCTGGAACCCCTTTTCGTTTTACATTAATAATGGCCTAGAGCCCAATTTCTACATACAACACCACCCTGTGGAGAATAGCTACTCTTATTTTCTCTCCAAGAAAGGGCCTCTTGTTGTCAATGTTCTTATGTTAGTGATGTATTAATTTGATTTTGATTTTCAACATTTACTGATTCTGCATTTTAGAGTAGTTCTGCAAAGTCACAGTGCATCTTTTTGATTCTGGTTATTTCCGTATTAACAAACCTCTCATATTGTTTGGTCCCTAACAGTCCACATGCTTACCCTCTGACAGGACCGGAGTAAATCCACACAGCATGGAACTATCTCCTCCTCCCACAGGGTTAGAAGCTGAGAGTGCAGCCCTTTTCAGCACCGGATCTCTTCACTTCCTGCATGAGCTGATCTCCACGTTTAATGAGGAGGTGGAGAAGGTAAAACAGCCCACAGGCCCTTTATGGGCTCAAGGAATGAGCAGTTTATCTTCTTCTTCTTCTTCTTCTTCTTCTTCTTCTTCTTCTTCTTCTTCTTCTTCCGGTGTGAGGAGGACGTGAGTGGGAGAGCGGAGAAGAGAGAGTGAGAGTGCGATTGTGTATCTTTTCTATCTTTGTTTTTCTTACTGTTTTTCACTAGGTGTTTTGTTTTTCATTTGTTTAATTGTGTTTTTGTGTTAGTTGGTCACGTTTTAGGGGGGTTTGCGTTTAGTTTGGGTGTGGCCGTCAGGCGTGCCTGGCTTGCCGGCGTCTGACGGCAACAATGGTGGGTGTTGTCGGTGGTGGGTCTTTCTCCACGCTGACACGGAAGAACGGTATCAAGGTGGGTGCTGGTTCTCCGTGCAGCGTGGAGGAAGTTTGTTTGGCTGTAGGGGAAATGATTGGACACGGGAATATAAGGTCGGCGGCACGAATGAATGGAGCGGTGGTGTTGTTTGTTGCAAAAGTGGAACATGCACAACAGGTGGTGGAAAAGGGTGTGTCGGTGAATGGGTTATTTTTACAAGTTACACCGCTCACGCTACCAGCCACTAAGATAATGTTGTCAAACATACCCCCTTTTATCAGCGATGAGTTCTTGATAAAAGAACTGTCGAGGCACGGCAAAGTGGTGTCACCGATCAAAAAAACCCCTTCCGGATGTAAATCACCGCTACTGAAACATGTTGTTTCTCATCGGAGACAGCTATTCATGATTTTGAATAAAAAAGATGAGGAAATGAATTTGCGGTTTCACGTTAGAGTGGATGATTTTGATTATGTGCTGTTTGCAACATCAGGTCAGATGAAATGTTTTGGATGTGGACAGGAGGGCCACGTAATAAAAATGTGCCCGGATAAGGCAGAGCCGGCCAGGCCGGATTCAGCAAAGCAGCAACCCGCTGCTGCTGAGCAGAGTGGGGGAACAGGCAGCGAGGTTGTTGTGGAGGGGGAACTTGCTGCTGCTGCAGCGGAGAAATCCGCTGCTGCTGAAGCGGCGATGCTACTGCTGTGGCGGCGGAGGAACCCGACGCCGCGGTGGGGGATTTGGGGGCAGTGGAGCCACTGTTGAGGAGTCAGTGGAGGACAGTGGTAGGAGTGTGTATGCGGGAGAGGATGAGAGCACGGTGGGGGAGGGGGAAAATTGGGATGCAGGTGAGAGGGAGGTGGAGGGGGAGTACAGGAAGAGCAGGGGGAGTGAAAGATGATGTGGGTCTAGTGTGTGGAGACAAGGGGGAGAGAGGGGAGGTGCAGGCGCATGAACAGGTTAAAGGAAAAAATAGTGAAAAGTCAGTTAAAGGAGGTGGAGCAGGGAGGGATATGAGTGGGGCAGAGGAAGAGATGGATTTAGAGGTTTGTTATCCAGCAAAGAGACGAAGCAAAAGGAGAAATGTGGTTACTGCTGAACAGGCTAGTAAGCAAGCCAGTAAGTTAGCTGTAGAAAGGAAAGAGGTGTCGGAGAGCAGTGACGAAGAGAACTGGTTTTCCGACACCAGTGAGGTTTCAGTGTCACAAGCAAGCAAAGAACCAAGGTACCCGGTAGAATTATTCAGAACCTTTTTAAAACAAACAAAAGGATTAAAAGGAATAAAACTTGAAAGCTTTTTCCCTGATCTAAAAATATTTTATTTCTCTGAGAGGCATTATATAAAGCACAAAGAGGTGTCAGGTTTTACGAATACAGAGGTTTTTAGGTTAAAGAAAATAATGACCAAAGCCAGAAAACAGTTTTAATGATGCACAGTAGCTTTTTAATATTTTTAATTTTTTTAAATTGTTTTTTGCATGTTGTCTTTAGCCTTTTACCCATCATGGATTCTTTTAAGATAGCATCTTTGAATCTTAACGGGGCGCGGGAGGCTAAAAAAAGGGCATTAGTGTATCAAATGTTGAATCAAAAAAGAATAGATGTTATTTTCTTGCAAGAAACGCACAGCGATCATTTGATCGAAACGGACTGGAGCAGAGAGTGGAGGGGGGAGGTGATTCTGAGTCATGGCACCTCCAAGAATGCAGGAGTGGGCTTTGTTTTTTCTAAAGCTTTTACCCCACTTTCTATTGAAACAGAGCACGTTATACAAGGGAGGTGTCTTTTAGTAAAGACGAAGTTTGATTTTTTAACATGGTTTTTATTAACATCTATGCTCCAATTGCCAATGCAGAGAAGAAACGTTTTTATGAGAAAATTGGGGAAAGATTGGAAAATTGTGAGACTGAAGATTATGTTTTTATAGGTGGGGATTTTAATTGCACAGAAAACGAGTTTTTAGATCGTAATCACGCAGAGCCGCACCCGGCAGCCCAACATGTCTTGAAGCAGCTGGTCTCGTCTCATGGTCTGGTGGATGTATGGAGGAGGATGCATGCAGGCTCCAGGCAGTATACATGGTCCCACATCAAGGAAGGTAAAATCTCTTTAGCTCGTTTAGATCGTTTTTATTGTTTTAAGCATCATTTTAATGTGTTTAAAACATGCCAGATCGTACCTGTGCCCTTCACAGACCATTCGTTACTTTTAGGAAGTGTTTTTATTAGAAACATTTTACCGAGAAGTGCGTATTGGCATTTTAATTCTGCACTGATATACGATCAGAGTTTTAAAGAGGTTTTAACTTATTTTTGGACTGGTTTTAGGCAAACGAAGGCTGATTTTAGTTCAATCAAACAGTGGTGGGACTATGGGAAGGTCCAGACTAGACTGCTGAGTCAGCAGCACACTGTCAATGTCACTCGTGACATTGCTGGATCTATCAGAGATCTGGAGATGAGTATAGTGGATTTGGAGCGACTTAGTGACACCACAGGAAATCGAGAGTATTTTGAAGCTCTCAAATCTAAAAGGCTAACTTTAGCCAACCTGCTGGAGAGTAAAGTACAAGGCGCGTTGGTCAGGTCCCGGATGCAGAACATCACAAAGATGGATGCTCCCTCTGGCTTTTTCTTTGGTCTAGAGAGGAAACAGGGTCAGAGGAAGATGATCCACTCCTTGCTGTCGGAGACGGGGCAGCACTTGAGCAAACCGGGGCAGATAAGGAGGAGGGCTGTGGAGTTTTATCATTCTCTGTTCCGGAGCGAATATGAAGAGAATGAGAGAATGATGGAGGAGTTCTGCGAAGAACTACCTCAGATCTCTACGGAGATCAGTACCGATCTGGAGCGCCCGCTGGGCATACAAGAGCTCCACACAGCCCTCCAGAGCATGCAGGGCCAGAAGTCCCCGGGCGTTGATGGGCTCACAGTGGAGTTTTTCAAGGCCTACTGGGATCTTCTGGCCCAAGACATGCTCGAAGTGCATAACGAGAGTCTAGCCACCGGTTCGCTCCCCCTATCCTGTCGCAGGGCAGTCATTGCTCTGCTGCCCAAGAAGGGCAACCTACAGGAGATAAAGAACTGGCACCCCGTGTCCCTCCTCTGCACGGATTACAAAATCCTCTCAAAGGCCCTGGCCACGAGATTAGGAAAAGCCATGGAACAGGTCATCCACCGGGATCAGACCTACTGCTTCCCCGGCAGGTCCATGGTAGATAATGTCTACCTAATTCGAGACATTTTGGAAGTCTCCGGTTCATTGGGTTTACAGACGGGCTTGATTGCATTAGATCAAGAAAAGGCGTTTGACCGAGTTGAACACGACTTCCTCTGGAAAGTAATTGGGAGGTTTGGGTTCAGCGAGGGTTTTATCGCCAAGATCCAGGTATTGTACAGTGACATTGAGAGTGTGTTGAAGATCAATGGCAGCCTGTGTGCTCCTTTTAGGGTGTGTAGAGGCGTCCGACAGGGCTGCGCGCTTTCAGGAATGCTCTACGCACTTTCCCTGGAACCCCTCTTGAAGAAGATGCAATCAGAGATTCACGGCATGGTTTTACCTGGTTTTAAAGACAAATTGGTTTTATCTGCCTACGCTGACGATCTCATAGTTTTTATTAAGGATCAAAGAGACGTCAGCATTTTAATAGAGATCATAAGAAAGTTTTCCTTGCTGTCTGCTGCCAAAGTAAACTGGGGAAAAAGCGAAGCCCTGGCCGTTGGCGAGTGGCCCGACGGACTTTCAGCTCTCCCCAAAGGCATGACCTGGAAAAAAGATGGCCTAAAATATTTGGGAATGTATTTAGGCGAGAAAAAATTTGTGGAAAAAAACTGGGAAAACCTAGAGCAAAAAATAGCAAATAAGCTCGCAAAATGGAAATGGTTACATGGGAAAATGTCGTACAGAGGAAGAGTGTTAGTGTTCAATAATCTGGTCGCATCACAGCTATGGCACAAGCTCATTGTTTTAGACACACCACCAAGACTGTTGGCAAAAATTCAAACGGAAATGGTGAATTTTTTCTGGAATAATCGTCACTGGGTGCCACAGTCTGTATTGTTTTTATCCAGAGAAGAGGGGGGCCAGGGCCTTATCCACCTGGCTAGTAGAGTCATTGTGTTTAGGATACAGTTTTTACAAAAGTACCTGACAGGATCTCCTGTGTGGAGGGATGTAGCCAGCTGCATTCTGAGACGTGTGAATTCTTTGGGGTTGGATGCTGCTCTGTTTTTAACAAATTTTAGTCTTTTAAGGTTAAGGGGAACTCCGCAATTTTATCAGAGCGTTTTTAAATCGTGTGCTCTTTTTAAATTGCGCAGAGTGGAAACGGCTGATTCTCTGCATTGGCTTCTAGAGGAACCTCTGGTGTACGGAGCAAGACTGGACGTTGGAGAGGACACGTTCCTGGGACTTGCGGAGGCCCTGTCTGGAGCCGGAGTAGTAACCTTAAAGAGGCTGATCCAAACGTCTGGAGAGGATTTTAGCGATGCCAAAAAGGTTGCCTTCGCAATGAAAGTGAAATCCGAAAGAATGATGGAACGTGTCCTGCTGAAAATAAAAATGAGACTGACTGGAGAAGAAAGGAGGCTGTTGAAGGAATATGAGGAAGGGAAATGCCTGCCAAAGGAAACAGACCCCTTTCCGAAAGTTCTTCTGAGCCCAGACTTTGAAGAGGACAGTGGTCCTCTGCTAAAGACTACAGACTCAGAAATGGAGTTGTGCAAAGTGACTTCAAAAACATTATACAATAATTGTGTGAAAATTGTAAATAAGAGAACACTCCGAAAGAGGGACGTCAGTGTATGGAATGAAAGACTGAAAGGAGAACCGATCCACTGGAGGACACTTTACAAACCGCCGATCAAGAAAAGGACTGGCGACCTCCAGTGGAGGATACTCCATGGCGCTATCGCCACCAACGCATTTTTATCAGTGATTCGTCCTGGTTTTATAAATGAGTGTCCATTTTGCAAGTTGTCAGAGAGTGTTTTTCATGTTTTTATAGATTGCACACGTTTAACTGTCTTTTTTAGTTTTTTATGACCGTTTTAAGTCTTTTCAAAACACTTTTTACCAATGCGATATTTATTAATGGTGTAAGGCACAGTAAAGCGACTGGTTTTAAGTCACGGCTTTTAAATTATTTATTAGCCTAGGCGAAACTAGCAATATACATAACTCGTAAAGACAAGATGCAGGCTGGACCTCAAGTTGATATTGTGGCTCTGTGGAAGGTAAACATCAAGGCGAGGCTGAAGTTGGAGTTTGCTTTCCACAGGGCCACCGGGAATGTGCAGGAGTTTGTGGAGTTATGGGGATATGACGAAGTATTGTGCATCATTTCAGAAAACAATGAACTAATTTATAACAATATTTTATTATAATGCATTTATAATTTATTTATAATATATTAATAGAGGAATATTGTAAAAAATTGTCTTTATATTTATTGTAAATAAATGTTTTGGTAAAAATCAAAATCTTCTTCTTCTTCTTCTTCTTCAGATCCTCCAGCTGAGAGTGTCCAGAAAGGCTCACCTAGATCTCTCGGGTGAACTCCCAAATTTCCTGGAAAGCACTGCACACATAAGGGCAGACCCAGACTGGAGGGTGCTCCCAGTCCCTCCCAGGCTCCAAAAGAGGCATGTGGACATTGGAGACATGGCCCCCTGTGATACCGCACGCTTCATCAGGGCTCTGCAGTCTCCAGCACAGGGCATACAGGTAAAGAACCTTCACCGCTTTCATCACACAGAGCAGTGAGGATTAGGAAATGTATTGAGGAAGTGAGAGTTTTTTGTTATTCTTGATGTCTTGTCCAGTGTGCAGTATCCAGTTTTATTATTATTTCCACAATGTGTTTTTTTAGCACAATATCACAATGTGCACCCATCACAAGTAGCACACATGTTCTTCAACTGTGTGTCAAGTTTGTGGTTGTAATGTGACATGACAGATTTTATGGGTCAGACCAACAGACACAAGAACACATGTGAAGTGGAAGAAAAAAAAAACCCAAATCTGAAAAGTGTAGTGTGACTTTTTTTTTTGCACCCCTAAATCAAATCTAGTGCAACTGGTTGTTTTTAGAAGTCATTTCAGAGCAAAGTGTCGAAGTTGAACAGCAATAGTTTGGGTTATTTCACCTGGAGGAGAAACATTGAGTCATATTGTCATCATGTCATAAATGTTACATTTCCAGAGATAAATATTTTATTAGCAAGCTAATACTTAGTTCCAAAATTAAGTAAATATTTAGCTTAAGGCTGAATATTTCATTTGAATATTAAATATATATTTAGCTTGAACCTGAGTATTTATGCTATCTGAATGTTCACATTCTAGTTAGGTATTTAGTTTGGAGCTAAATAATGCTTATGAACTGATATTTGGCAATTATTGGTAATTAGAAATAAATTGTGAAAATATGAGTGAAATAAACAAACGCAGTGTTTTTTTTAATCTTCTGGCTAAATAACCTGAATAACTTGAATAACTGATCTGAAACTCGTCTCTGTGTAAAATTCACACTACATGTGTTCAGCTTGTCTTTATGTTCTTTGCACAGATGCACATTTTGTAACTAAAGCTGCCAACATTTCTCTGGTTCTAACCTTTAGTTGGATGAAATCTTCTTTTCGCTTTTCTCAGGTTGACTTTGATGATGGGAATTGCCCAACGTTCCACAACCAGATCAAAGGGATTCACAATGTCATTCTGGCAGTGAACAACCGACTCCCTGGTGAGTGTCTGACTTTACAGCCATATTCATTTTGCATCACAATATTTGTTACAGTAGAAGACAGAACACTTGCTCTGATGAGTCCTGATGTTTTTTTGATTCTCTTGTGGGAATGCAGGGGCCCCACACATCTCCCGGGCCCCGGTGCTGATGTTGCGTCCCCGGGCCTGGAACATGGTGGAGCACAACATGATGGTAACATGCTACTGCTATGTTCATTTATGCTCCTTAAATCACCTGACTGACTGTGTTTGCCATGGGGACGGTGAAGCTGAGGGGTTTGGAAGTCTGCATGTTGATATTTACTGAAACCAAAACCATCAGGTGGAGGGAAAGGAAGCTCCTGGTCCTCTGTTTGACTTTGGCCTGCTCATGTATCACTGTGGAAGGACGCTGCTTGAACACCAGAGTGGACCATTTTTCTACCTGTCAAAGGTAAAGTCAAAGCCATAAACAGCCGTCTGTGGCTGTTACAAGTCAGTATCTCAAACCATATGCAGCTTCACAGGTAGAAGGAAAAATATTCATCTGCTTCAATCATAAATGCGCTGTTATCAGGATATTTCAGGACGTTTCCTCTGAAATGACTTATCCAACGTAAATGGAGCATTTTTCACAACTACAGCAGCTGAATGAATCTGACTGGTTTCAAAGGAAAGCTAAGGCACATCAGAATAACTTCTATGGTGGCCCAGAAGGGTCAACAAAATGTAAAAGGCAAGTTTATAGTAACTCGAGAATGAATTCTGTTGTGACTTTTGCACTTCACCCTTCCATAAAAATCATCTGGAAAACTGCAAATGCTTTAAAGAGATAATATTAAGTTTATTGTGATCGTGGAGCTTCATGGCATTTAAAGTGGACATACTTTTTATTTCAAACAGGTCAGTAACAATGAGCCCAACTAGCAATGTCCATCAATTTTCTGTAGCTCAATGATAAATTCACATGGAATATATAATTAGAGCCAAACTGAATACTTTAATTATAAATCATTCAGGGTAACTTTGAGTTGTAGATTGATAAATATCAAATAAAGCAGTCACTGATCATGTCCACAGCTATTTAGAGCTTATTTGTACCCAAACCAACAAGTATGAAGTTTATTTAGATTAATTCAGAACTAATATACAAAGTATTCTTAGAGACATTATATTGCTAAACCTGGAAAGCTTTCTCCAAGGATGGTCAGCAGAGGAGGAACCTTCACCATGGTGGCTGATTAAGGTCACTGTAAATAAAAAAAAAATCTCCTCACTTGTCCTGCCTAAATGTTTTCAACAGAAGAAAAGAAATGAAATGAACCAATAAAGAATTTTAGGACCTTTAAAGAAAAAGATTCATGGGAGTTTTACAAAACAGCCTTTTCTAGCTTCCTGCAGCATTTAGCAGCATATGTGGCTTTAATACTATTAGTCGTTTTTATTTTGCTGCTTCACTTTACTTTTGCCACATATGATGACATCTTCAGACTGTTCATTGGTGGGATGTTTGCATGTTTTAGTTTTGCCCTAACTTGCAGGTGGAGAGCCTGGTGGAGGCCAGGCTGTGGAACAGCATCTTCATCTGGACACAACAGAAGGTCTGACTCCAAAAAATGACTTTTAATAAGTTATTAGGAGAATTTTCATCTATTTTATATGTTAGGTTAAAATGTAAAAATAAATCCATGTTATTTTTAGAAAGAGCAAATCTGATATTAGAACAGGAAATACAGCAGCAGACAGAGGTCTGGTCTAAATGACAGAGCATCAATAGTGTCAGTCACACCTGAAATCAATATCAGATGTTAGAATAAACTCAAACATCTGATTGGTTAACCCATTCTGACACTCAGGTATAGGCCACCTTGGAAATCAAATTCACTAGAACAGCTTTCTTGAAGCAAGATTGATTTTCACTTATAAAGTGGTGAGATAAAAAATAACTCATGGTATCTTTTGAAGAACATCTAAGATATGTTGCATCAATCAGAGGCAATCATTTTTCAGAAATTAGGAAATTGTTTTCACTCTGCCTGGCCATCCCCTGTGTTGAACTGCAGATAATAGTCGGTTTGTTTTAGGATTATTTAACAGAATAAATATAAATGTGAACAATCTCAAGGGAAGTGTTTCTCTTCTGGGTTTGTAGTTGTCTGTATGAATCCGTGTGTGTGTGTGTGTGTGTGTGTGTGTGTGTGTGTGTGTGTGTGTGTGTGTGTGTGTGTGTGTGTGTGTGCAGCTGGGTCTTCCACTGGGCTGCATCAAGGCGACGGTGCTCATAGAAAACGTGTTGGCAACATTTGAAATGGAGGAGATTCTCTTTGAGCTGCGGGAACACTCAGCAGGGCTCAACTGTGGCATCTGGGATTACTCTGCTTCCTTCGTCAATAAGTTTGGTGAGCCCCGTGTGGCGCCTGCTACTTTACCATAACCAACAAAGCACAAGGGGTCACCAGGGGTTACATCCTCCAGGTCACCGTCAGGACTTCCTGCTACCTGACCGCAGCAAGTACGTGAACATGGAGAAACGTTTTCTGCGGAGCTACATGGACCTGCTGGTTCAGACGTGTCATAGACGAGGAGCGCTGGCCACAGGAGGCATGGCTGCTCCGCTGCTGCCTCACCACCAGCACACACACTCCTACAGCACAGTGCTGGCCTCTGTGGAAAGGTACAGACAGCACAACGCCTCAACCTCAGGCCTTTGCTCTGGCTCTGTGAGAGGCTGCGTCATCAGGGAGTTCCAAACACAGGAGAAAATGCAATAACACACACACACACACACACACACACACACACACACACACACACACACACACACACACAGAGACGGAGTGGTTTTAAAGAGGTGTGAGAATAGTTGCACTCATTTTTATTAAAAAATGAACAAGATAGAAACCCATGAATAAGTAACTATATGTTATTGTTTGTAACACAAAGTTTTACCATTTTTGTTTTAGGGAAAATAATTTTTTCTTATATGATGCAATATTACTTTCTCCTTCAGTGTTTTCCAGTCGGTTTTCTATTAAACTAAAAGTTTTGTATCACAAACACCCTGACAATTGCTCATTTTGGCTCATTAGATCTCTGTCTGACAGCAGGTGTTTAGAAATAGCCAAGCTTGCTTTACCAGTTCTGGGCTATTTATTTCATCTATATAATAGGATTTCAGCATTAATTATTTGTGTTAAAATCGTTTATGTGTTTTATGGGTTTATGATACTCATAAACAGCATGTTTGGGTGCAGGTGGCTGATGATGATGGTTCATTTTCTGCTCCTTGTTGGCACACACACAACCCATTCTTGAAACAAGGTGATGTCATGTTTTGTTGGAAGAGCTGGATTTTACCACCTGTTTCTTTTCATGTAATTCCCGTAATTTAAAGGAGTAGTACTTTCTAGATTAGAATTTAATACAAAGGGGTTTTTTTTGTTGTTTTTTAATGTAACTCCTCTTCCTTTTGGGTAAATATCTTCTGTTCCTGTTTTTCTGCTCTTCAGGCTGAAGTTATTGGAAATCAAGGCAGGTGTTGATGGCTTCATGGTGTATGACATGAATTTGATTAAACCCATGCAAGAAGTGAGTATCTGACTCTACTAATTTAGTACTGCATAGGGAAGCTCTCTGTTTTTGTTCTATAAAAATGGAGCATGATTTGATTTCAAAACTTCATTTCCTGTCTATGTCCCACATATCAAATTCAACTGAAAGAGAGAAAATTTATTACTTTTCCATATATAAATATATTTAGTAGCTAGACATTATAGTGAATCTAATTCTGCAATTTCAAAAAGGGATATCTGCACTAAACACCAGAGCACATCACCCACAGAGTAACACCACTTTAACATATTTTTACTGAA
Organism: Poeciliopsis gracilis; assembly: GCA_911649635.1. NCBI lineage: Eukaryota > Metazoa > Chordata > Actinopteri > Cyprinodontiformes > Poeciliidae > Poeciliopsis > Poeciliopsis gracilis. The sequence goes on from CAJVRI010001164.1 coordinate 231,987, forward strand.
GTAAAAGAAAAGACTTGCAATCCCCCCAAAAAATGATTCAAGACTAAAAAAGCATTTAATGAAAAGGCTGCTTAAATACTGATTAACAGATTAGAATGTCTGATTTAATATTTCACAATGATGTTAATAATAGACAAAAATATTCAATTATTTGTAAATTTAGTTATCTTTAAGACTAAAATAAAGCAAATGACAAATAAGATGATTACAAAACTGAACAGAAAACTTAAGAAGCTACAGCAGTAAGTGTTACATAAGTTTACGGCTCTGCCAGCGACAACATATGGTCTATAGAGTTAGACTGTCTGTTCTTCATTCAGTGTTACTCTCACTGGCTAGAGGATCCAGAAACTTTACTCGTGTAAGAACAGCAAAACTTCACTATAATACTACTCAAGTACAAATAAAAACTACAGTGCAGTGAGCATCAGCAGAATAGAACATTTTGGATTGGCCTGCACAGAATCCAGACCCAAATCTGACAGAGCCTCTGTGAGGTCGCCTAAAGGGAGGCTGTGGAGTACAGGTGACCTCTGCAGGCTGCAGTGGGAAAAAATATGTAGTTTTCTTCCAAAACTGCTTTGCACTCTTCCCTCTTTCTAGATGTATTTGTGCTTCACTTGAATTTTACAGCATGTGTCACAGTAGTGATGAAAAAAGTTGGAAAGATTTCTCATGGTTTCAGGTTGTTACATTGAAGTAAGTTGGCATTTTAGCATGAATGGTGATGTTTCTTTTCCTCCAGCTGTTTGAGCTTCACACTGAGGGTAACAACCAGCTCCACCGGCTCTGGGGCGATGTCAGCGTGACTCCTGAGGACCTGCTGTCCATGCCCTCTGTTAGTGGAATCAGGGCTTAGATTGGAGACTGTTTGGAACAAAGTAGCAAGAAGGTTCAACAGAGCATTTGTTTTTGTCTTTTTCCTCAGGGAGGAGTCACTCTTTATGGGCTAAAGTATAACATTGCAGTGGGTATCCTGTTTATTAATGCCTGGCTATCAGGTGAGAGACATACACCAAGACTTTGGGTAAAAGTCATGAGATGCTTGCTCTCACTGAGGTGCACCATGTTCTCTGTTGAGTCCTGAGCCACCAGAAGCCCTTCCCTGCCAAAAATGATGCTAAATACTAGTTTAACATAGTGAAACAATTTTAGCAACTCTGATTCATTTTTTTAATGTTAGCTAGTACAGGGCTGTAAGAGGACCATAACGCTGTTTTCCAGGTAAAGGCCATTTTTTCTACAGAGGCCAGGTGGAAGACTCAGCCACTGCAGAGATTTCTAGATCCCAGGTATGTTCCAGAGACGATCCTCTCACAGTTCAGTATCAAACAGATGGTTTGATAAAGAAAATCACAGGTGAAGAGAGTCTATTAAACCACAAAAAAAGAGTGGTAGAAGGTTGGCATGTCCAACAGAACCTGCTTTCAGCCAAACACATGATAAACTGAATCAGTCAGACTGCAACACAGATAAAACATGTTTGTTTCTTTTAGGGATCTGCAAACTCAGGTAGACTAACAGACCACACCTCAAAATAAATTTCTACTAACTCCAGCCCCGGTGCCTTAAACAGCAGTGACACACAGAGCTGAAAAAGAGCCATAATGTGTCCTGATGGTCAATCTGGACCTCAGAAGACGTTGGGTAAAGTGAATGAATAGTTTATTTATCATACCTTTTGTTTGTCTGATTTTATGAAGTAGAATTCACCAAAGAAGAACTCTAACATAGAGATCTTAGTTTACAGCCCAACAGCTCTACTTCTGCTACTGAGAAGGTCCTGACTGGCATTAAAATGGACCAAAATAAAAAAACAGAACTATGTACCAGTAACAATGGACAAAATAATTCTTGAACAGAAACTAAGCTTGACTGAGTAGGATGAACTAGTTCTGCAGAACAGCTTTTAACTCAGCAAACGTCTGTGCCAGGTGTGGCAGTGGATCCGACACCAGGCTCGGCTGGAGGATGACAGCAGGGTGGTGAACAGGCAGCTTGTCACTGAACTCACCAAGGAGCTCAACACTGAACTCAGCCATCTGTGTCCCTCTGAAAAGTAAGTATTCTGCAGTGAAGATGGCTTTTCTTCACCTGAATTTCTCTCCACCCATCCCTTTTATCTGCTTTAGGTTGGAACAGAGGTTACACACAGCAGCAGAGATGTTCCTGGAGGTAGTTCTCAAGAGACATTTCCCAGAGTTCATCACCTCTTACCTGAACTTGGACCACACTTTTCTCACCTCCCAGAACCTGAGAGAGGAGGAGGAGGTGGAAATAGGAAGGCCACAAGCCAAACTGTGAGGGGCAGCCAGGAGCAGATTGATGGAAAACCAACAGACCTAAAAGTCATGACATGTATGCAGCTGATTCTGTGCCAATAGATTTCCCTTTCTAGTCCAGCTTAGGCATTCAAATTACCAGTCAAAAAATGACTTCATTTCCACATTAAAGTGCGAGACCTTTCATACAGCAAAACAACACAAAGGGTTAAATTAGCTAAAAGTGAAAGGTCTGTACATTAAAATGTGCAATATTTAATCGATGTCTGCAACCGTTTCTGAATCGGTCTCAAAACTGTGAATACCAAACTAATATGTGATCACCTACAAGTTTAACTGAGTTAACAGCAGGCTAAGTTCTGTCAAAACTGATCTTCAGAGAATCGATGCATGACACCAGAAAACAGAGGCTTCCCTACCTAAACAAGATTAAAACACAGTTGCAGGATAATAATACAGTTAATCCAGAAATAAAAAGTTCTGGTTCTGCTGGAGGTTTCTTCCTGTTCAAGGGGAGTTTTTTCCTCTCCACTATCTCTATATGCATGTTCAGTAAGAGGGATTGCTGTAAAGTCAATGATTTGATGCAATCTGCTGGGTTTTCTTAGAGAAAAATGTTTATAATTTGAACAATAAACTGAGCTTAATTTGTTTGAAATGGTAGTTGTTGTAAATTGGTGCTACACAAATAAACCAATTTTATTTTCTTCAGAATGGATGTTCATGTTTTCTGGTTTCTACATACACAGAGGGTTAAATGTTTGCCGAGGATGTTGAGGAACTGAAGCGCTGGGGTCCAAGATCCTAAAGTTCATACCTGATCTGATCCATGAAGCATGGCTGCAGACCTCCTGCTCAAGTGTCACTAGCCCTGGGGGGTGCAAATCAGCTGCCACCTGTTGTAAAAACCTTGTTGCCATGGTTATGCATTACAATTGAAAGTTAGAATAAAAAACAGATATCTTTCCATATGCACTGCATCCAGAACCAAAGAGAGTAACTGTCCAAACTAAAAACCTGAAACCAAAAACTGATGAACAAAACTACTGCAGCAGAAACACTCTAATATACTCCCACTAGAGGTGCTGTTCAATTCAGTTTCAGTGCTCACAAATTCACCACTTTGCTTAGAAATGGCCACAGATTGAGAAGCAGCAGCTGAGGGAACAGGAAGTGAACATTCTGTCCAACTACATGACTGACTGACCTTACTGCTTCCTGTTTCTGCAGAAAGCAGTAACCTCCCACCACACACACACACACACACACACACACCTGTCACACAGGTTTTGCAAACAGTTTTATTAATTCCTCTGTCAGTTTGTAATGTATAAATTACTTTTAAAAACGTGAGAAGCAGATGCACCAACAAGAAGGACTTGGCATGAAAACACAGGCATTCTAGAAAACCTAGAACGTGTTCACCAGGCCACTCCGGCCAGCCAATGACCACACTTCCCACAATCCTTTGCCTCCCAGTGTAAATATATCAGTTCTTTCCTGATGCCATGAACTGGGCAGAGCCTTTTGTGTTGTTTAAAAAAAAGTCTGATGGTTCTGTTCCCTTTGCCGTCCATCCTCGGGCGCTCAGTCCAGCAGATCAGTGCAATATGTGGGGGTGGGGATGGGGTGGGGCTGTGGTGGTAAACTAAGGCGTCTGGCAGCACTCCCCCCTTCATCCCCGCATTCTTCCCCCTCTCCTCACATTTCATGTGCGAGGTCATCATTCTCTCCTGCCGACAGGTTGCCATTGGCGCTGATTGTGGTGCTGTTGTCTTGGTAACCGGGGGGCATGAAGGCCAGGGAGTAAGGGTAGATCTTGTGGCAGGTGGCACGGTAAGACTCGGCTGCTTTCTGCTGAGCCTCGCCCAGCTGGCCGCTCCTCAGAGCCTCCAGCACCTTGGAGCAGATCTGGGGACAAACACGCATCGCTGCTGTTACCATGGCGCTCACTGTGGCGCCCCCCAGTGGTCAAACGACTCACCTGGATGCTTCTTCCAGACGGAGGCTCGGCCAGAGCTGTTGCGATCTCACAGGCCATTTTATCAGAGGACGGCTCCAGGTAGACCATCATCTTAGCAGCTGAAGACACAAGGAGACACGGGCCTGAGAGGTGCTTCTGGTGCAAACATTGCACAGAACAGAGTTCAGAACAGATTCAGTGAAATCACAGACACATGCTTCTTATTTAAATCGGCCAAAACATGTTGATCTTCCCCAGGGAAGACTGAAGCGCATGAATACATGAAAAATAGATGGAAAAAAAAACTCTCATAAAAAAGAATATATAGAAGAAACTTTAACATTCATGTTGACACTGAGGGCAACAGCCTGAATGTAGCTTTCAGTATCAAACTAATTTGGCTTTACTCAAAGCATTCACAGTCTTTGAATGCTTTGAATGCAGGTCGTTTTTTTGCCTCTAAAAAAACGACCTGATTGGACGCTAGATAAGACTATTGTTGTGTTCAGGTTGAGCTAAAAGGAGTTAGCCTATCAACAAAAATATTTAAGCCTAAAATAGCATCTCAATGTCAACCATGTAGCTGCAGCAGAGGCTAACGCTAATGTCAGCTTCTACAGTCACATTTCTACAGGAGCTCCATGAATGATCAGGAGTTCCTGAAACTCTGAAACTCTGAATGGATTGAATAACACTTTGATCTAATCTGATGGTGGAGAAACTTGAATAACAGATTAAAAAGTACAAATATCTTTCTTGCAGCATTCGTATTTGTATTTATTCAATATTTTAACGGACAAAAAGGGGTTCTGAGTTAAACATGTTGTTGGATAAATTGTATATGAGTTATCTCACTTTTATTCTAAGTTACTCTTGATTCTATATTCATGATTCTAATGTGTGTGAAGTATTTCTTTGTGTGCCTGAAACTTATTAAAAGGAGAAGCTTGATCTTCGGCCTAGAACCAAAGAGTTAAATAGCGGGAGTTGAATCAAGATAGTGTGACTGCCTGTAACCAAGATAAGACGTTTTTGCTTAGTTTAGGACTGTTATGCAGGAGGTTCCAACAGCTGCTTTGCGACCCCCACCCCTTAGGCGGTTGGAATTGATTTGTAACTAGGGTGTTCCTAATCTAATAAAAGGCAGTGAGAGCAGAGATAGCTTCAGAGTGCGTAGCAAGGAGATTGTAACTGAACTGTCTCTGAACCACTCTCACCTGCAGGTCAAAATTAATACTGATGTCTCTGTGTCTTTCTTTGAGCAGATGTATGTTATGGTTATTTGAACCTAACATTTTGGTCCTTCGAGCCGGAGGCCAAGACGTCTGACGATCCCAGCGGGTGAGTGAGATTTCAGGCAAGTCTGTGGCCACAGCATAAGACCCTTTTCGGGACTGGTCTCTTCCTGACTGGCTGGGATCCGACGGCTGACGGTACTCCAAGGACGCAGAGAATCAGTGAGTAAGGTTTTAATTAAAAAAGGTGTGGACGTGATAGAAATCATAAAATAGGAAAAGTAAAAGTAAAAAGAAGAAAAAACCCTGACAATCCTAGGCCCTATCAGGTAAAAAAGTTTCAAACAGTTAAATTCCGTGTGGAGAGCAGACTCCTCTGATTTATAAAAAAAAAATAAAAAAAATAATAAAAAAAAAATATATAAAATAATTAAAAAAAAAAAGAAAGCAGTTAAATTCCGCAGGGACGGCGGAACCCTCTACTTTTGGTAGTTAAATTCCGCAGGGACGGCGGAGTCCCCTGCTAATAAAAAAATAAATAAATAAATATATATTAATATAAAAATCAAATCAGTTAAATTCTGCAAGGACGGCGGAGTCCTCTGTGTTGAAATAAGTAAATAAGTAAAGGAGAATGTGTGAATGAGAGTGTGGATGAAGGCTGAAAATCACTAGATTTTCTCCTTATACCAAACCAACAGGGGTGGAAATAGTGAGTTCTTGTGGATGTTTGTAGACAAGAAAGTTCCACTCGAAAGAGTTGAAGCGAACTTTACCACAAGAATAAATTAATCACTATCCTGTTGTCTATCTCCAGTGTTTAGAACACTCTAGGTGTTGACCAACCACTGGGCCAAATTTAGATAAAAAAAAAAAAAATGGGGAAAAGTCAGAGTACAGCAAAAAATAAATTACTTGAGGAAAGAGTAAGGAACTGCTATAGGAGGCAAGCAAACTATACTGAAATAGGGAGGTGTAAACAAAAACCTGATGAATCATTTGATGATTATCGAGTCAGAATGGAAAAAGTTTTTAAAACACACAGCGGTCTGGAGGAAAATGCAGATGAACATGGAGTATATAAACAACAACTAAAGAATGCCTTACATTCTGGCACTCTATCTGAAATTCATGGATGGATAAACCGTCATTACATAGGGATGACAGGGAGAACCTTGGCAGAATATATAAATCATGCCCTACATGCAGAAAAAGTAATTAAATCTAAAAAAGCAAAGGCTAAAGACATCCCAATTTTCTATCAGGAGGAAATTTATTTCCGACGCTCCCGAGGCAGAGGCAGAGGTCGAGGTCGAGGTCGAGGCTGGGGGCAGTGGTCTGGTCCACGCCCAACTGACAACTCCCGTGCCTGTTGGGCCTGCGGTAAAGAAGGTCACATGGCTAGAGATTGCAAATCTAACCCTCACAGAGAAAAGACAGCATGACTAGAACAGGAAAAAAAAGTAACAACACACTTGAAGACCAAAAATATGATGAGGACCCACCTGAAATATTAAACTTGGCTGAACTGTTTTTCCAAGAAAAACACAGACCTGAGGTCACTTAAATTAAATTAAAAAAAAATGTAATAGGGACATTTTATAAATTGGTTATGAAGAAAAAGCAGAGCAGAACTTTAGGGAAAGAAGCCCTTAACAAATAACATTCTTGTTGTTAGATCTACAGGACTTATTGATAATTAAAACAGGATATACTAGAGGTAACTCTCTTGATAAATAGAAATTGATTAAATACAGGAAATTTTGCTAAAATTTACAGAATTTGATGTCAAAAAGGTGTTAAAGTTTGAAATAACGTATTGATTAATGGGAAAAACAGTATTTGAAACAATTGACGATATTAAAATGTAGTGACATGGTTACAAGTAATTATAAATTAGATATATAATAAAATAAAATAAAAAAAAATTAAACTAAATAGAAAAGTCAGGAGAAAAACAGATGTCCTTAAAAGAGCAGGACAACTGTTCTGTGATTATTCATTAGATTGCCCAAATAAACCCCCACTCAGCTCTGACTCAGCATTGATTGCAGACTGGAGAAATGTTGTATTTAGAGTTTAGGATAACTCTGTGTTTCAAAACAATTTCAGGATAAGGAAAAAAAAAAAATTATGAACCCAATAAAAGGATACTTTCAAACCCAATAAAAGGATACTTTAGCCTTGTTTGAAATATTTAGCTAAAGAAGACTACAAAGTTAGCAAAAGCAAACTCCAAATGTGAAAGTTGAAATATTTGGGAGCAAATGACCTGAGGGGAAAAGAATCCTACCAAAGAATCTCTACAAATGGACAGCAATTTTGAGTCATGGTAAGACACATGTCTCAACAGGAGGGATGGTAGGATTAATACATAAACACTTCACTACTTATGGTTTTACCTTATATTCAAAAAAAATTTTCTAATATGCGCTAAACATAATGCACAAGGGAATCTAAGACCGAAAAGAGGACAATTTCCGAAAGCAGAATATCCATTTCAATACATTCATATGGATTTTATAGAATTGAATAAAAGTAAACGGGACAGAGCAACAGGTCTGTTAAGATCAGGAGAACAATAGGCACAACAGGAACTACAATAGGAAGAAGTTGTAGCTGTGCCTTATCCCCCTGATCTTGCAGCTGGTTCAACAGAAAGAAAACAGTTTGGATAGCAGCTCTAAACAGCAGTTCAACATCTTAAGCTGTCAGATAAAGAACAAGTTCTGATGACAAAACATCAGTGCTTAATAAAAGGTTAAAGAATGTAAACAGAAGTACCCCAAATAATTTAAGTTAAAAGATGAATTTGAGATATAAATGCTAAAATCTGAATGAAACAGCACATCTCTCCTGCTGGCATAAAGGAATTCCTTTCACAAGGTGAGGGAAAGTTCATGGAGGTGTGAAGTTGTTTTGTGGCCCATCTAAATTCAAAGAACCATTTTCTTTTAGATTGGATTGTTTAAGCAAGCAAATAAATTGTGATTAATGAAATAATATGGAAATGTTAAATGTAAATTTTTAGCATTAAAACTCTGGGTCTAAAATTGGTAAACATACCTTGTCAAACATTTGTTAAAATTCTTTAGGACAGTTTGTAAAAAGTAAATATACTTTTTATATTAATGCATAACTGTAAAGAAAATAATAATTTGGTACTGTGATCTTTTGAGAGGATATTATCTAGCTTAATGTCTAAATTTATGCTTTGATGAGAAAAAGACTGTTTTGTTAGTTCCAGCAATAAGATCATTATAACTTAGATCAGTATAATGCGCTGTTTACGAGTCTCCTGTGGAGGAGGTCGCAAGTTGGTGAGAAAGGACAAATGCAGCAATAAAGCTGGTGCAACTAAAAGTAATTTAAGAACTATACAAAAACAAGGAACAAGTAAATAACATATATTAAGAATAAAATATTTTATACACATTGTGATCACAGCCAAGACTGTTTGCTTGCTAATCAGTTCATATAAGAATGATCAAATAAACAAAGAACGCATTAATAAGATGTTTTTAATGATTCTACAATGGAGAAATTCTAAAAAGTTTTTAGTTAAAAAAAAATACTACTAATTAAAAAATAATTAATGAATAAGATGATGTAATGGACTTTACAACTGTAATATGAAGTGTTTTGAGAAAAAATAGTCATCTTGAAGGTTTAAATCTTCCTAAAAAAAATAAATGACACGTTTGTTGTGAAAGTTTTCTTTTAAGAAAAGGGCAGTGATCTTTAACAAAATAGTAAACAAACTAATAAAGATAAACATTAACAACAGAAATTATTAAAACATCCTGAAAAGAAAAGAAAAGAAATAAAGAGGTCTTTGAACTATTAAGTTATGGAAGTAAGTGAACCTTAAGGATTTTCCTTAATGAAGTTAGAGTGATCTTTTAGAATGTGCACATGTTAATTAAAATCTTGAAGACTAATTTGATAACAGGAAAATATTTAAAAAATGCTAAAACATTTGGAAAAATCTTGAAGCTTCAATAAATTTTGATTAAATAAATTTGAGCGAAAGAAAAAATGTTGAGAATAGACTGACTGTGACTGATCACAACGAGACTAAATGTTTTAGTTTTTGTTTGTAATGTTATTGATTGTTTGTGATTACATAATATGATTTTGTGTGATTAGAATAGAAACAGAAAATAAAATAAAAATAGCAAACAAATTGCACATAGAAACTGAGAAACTGATCAAATTAATCATTTGATATTAGAAAATAAAGTGTAATTTGATACTTTAACCTCTCAAACGTAACTAGTTACTTTGATTTGAGAAAAAAAACAAACAAACAAAAAACAACAAAAAAAAAAAAAAACGTGTGGATAAAGTAACGTGGTTTCTGACTAAGGTTTAGAAATTTGAAATTTGGGATTAATGGTCATTAAATTGATACTTTTTGGTAAATTGGGCAATTTTGGGATTTTGATTTAATTTTGGAAAGGCTAATTTTCATTAGAAGTGAGAACAGTGTTTTGGAGAAGAACCAACGAGAATCATCTATTGGGGGACAAAGGGAAGTGCTCTATCTTGTGAGATTTGACAAAAGGTTGTAATAGGTAGCAATTCTTACACTAGGTTAATTGATCGAATACAAAAACAGTAACAATATTAGCAAAACTAAAGGTGTTGGATGTAGTAAAAAAAGAAAAATGTTTTGCATATCGAAATACTTGGAGCAGTGAAACAGAGAAAGAAAACTTAGCATTGAATACTTAGGATTTGTTTTAAGGTACAATGATAGATCTGTTTCATTGGAATTTTTATTTGCACTAGTGGACTTTGATTGATGTATTTACATATGGAAAATACTTCAAAAAGGGGGGTATTGAGATTATATTGAAACTTATGGAACATAAATAACATTTAAAAAAAAAAAAAAGAAAGCAGGAAAAAAATAAATAAAAAATTAAAGAATTTAAGAACATGTTTTGTGCTGACAAAAAACAAAATAACAAGCATAATCTATTGGGAAATTTAAGTTCAAGTAGAAGAGGAATTTGAATTTGTGCTCCATTGAAAGGTGTTCTGACAATGTCTAAAGTATTTTGAAGGTAATAATTCCTAGATATGGTATAATAGGGATAGTATTATTCTATTTCCTGTAGTATTGTGAGCTTTCAACAAATCCCCAGAGTAAGCCCAGCTACAAAGGGAGCTTGCAATTATAGTTTGCAGCTGTCTCAAACTGGTGAAGAAGTCCACAGCTCTGCCGAGGGAGACTTAGGAAAGACCACAATATACAGAATAAACAGGAAAAAAATATGATAAAAAAATTAAATTTTAAAGGTCATTAGGATGAATATAAGTTAGTAAATCAAGTAGCAGCAGGATTTGAATCTAGCATATGCTGGTGGTGTACGATAAATAAAAATGTTGACAGAATCAATTACATCCATTACAACGTTCAAAGACTAGGTAACAAGACTGAAGAAGGATTCTCAGCTATTCATGAACAACTGTCAGCTACCTCTCTTATGGCTTTCCAGTACAGAATTGCTGTTGACATGCTCTTAGCTGAAAAAGGTGGGGTGTGTTCCATTTCGGTGCACAGTGCTGCACTTTCGTACCCAACAACACTGCAGCTGATGGGAGCTTCACTAAGGCCTTGGAGGGTCTTAGGTCAACAACAAGATGAAAGACCATTCAGGAGTTGACACCTCTGCTTGGGATGTTTTTGGAGAGATGTTTGGAAAATACAAGGCTCTTGTTACCTCTGTCTTACTCTCTATTGCTGTCTTTGCAGCAATACTGACCTTGTGTGGATGTTGTTGTATTCCGTGTATCAGAGCTCTCATAAATAGAGCCATAACGAGAGCCATTGAGCCTGTCCAGGACCAGCTATACGCTCTACTTCCCACTGATGATGTCTCCGATGGAGGGAACGAGGATGAGGAAGATGACGAAGAGGACTCTCTACACCTTCCAGATTTGTATCTAGATCTATCTCAATTTGATAATGACTATGACCTAGACATACATGTGTAATAACCTCTGAGTGTAACACTTACATTTGAGCTATAAATGATTTCTTAATCGAAAATCTCATGAAGTGATTACGTATTGACAGAACTGTAGCTTAAAAGTGGATAAACAGGAGGGAAATGTTGGATAAATTGTATATGAGTTATCTCACTTTTATTCTAAGTTACTCTTGATTCTATATTCATGATTCTAATGTGTGTGAAGTATTTCTTTGTGTGCCTGAAACTTATTAAAAGGAGAAGCTTGATCTTCGGCCTAGAACCAAAGAGTTAAATAGCGGGAGTTGAATCAAGATAGTGTGACTGCCTGTAACCAAGATAAGACGTTTTTGCTTAGTTTAGGACTGTTATGCAGGAGGTTCCAACAGCTGCTTTGCGACCCCCACCCCTTAGGCGGTTGGAATTGATTTGTAACTAGGGTGTTCCTAATCTAATAAAAGGCAGTGAGAGCAGAGATAGCTTCAGAGTGCGTAGCAAGGAGATTGTAACTGAACTGTCTCTGAACCACTCTCACCTGCAGGTCAAAATTAATACTGATGTCTCTGTGTCTTTCTTTGAGCAGATGTATGTTATGGTTATTTGAACCTAACACATGTTGTTGAACATGTTTAATCAAATCAATATGTGGTTTGATTAAAATGCAATAGTGATTAATTAACTAAAAGTTTGTTGAAGGGGCTGTGATTGAGTCCCACCACCAGTAAAATATTTTTTACAATATGCAAAGACAGTCTACATACAAGAAAGCAGAAACTGTTGCTTTCTTGTAAAGCTGTCTTTAGTAAGACTGTCTACTGTTCTCAGCCCCATTTCCTGTTCCAAGTTAGCCTTTAGTTTCCCACGTTTTTTACTCATTTTAGCAGTTTTGATTTTGTACAGTCCCAATGTTTTCTTGAACTCCACATGTTTAGATCAGTAACTAAGAGCAGAGCCAGGAACACGGTGCAGCCTGCAGCTCCTCGCTCTGAGCCGTACCTACCAGCCAGCCGGTGGGGGATGCAGCTGGAGTGTTGGCTCAGGTAGTTCTTGTTGAAGCTCTGAGGATTGCTGTCTCCAAACAGCCTGGAGATCTCCTGCTGCAGCACGGTCCTCACCGTCTCGGCCAGGTCTGCACTGTCACTCACTGCAGGCAGCAAATACTCAGCTTTAGTCACCTCTGGAAGGACTGAGAGCTGAACACAGCCAGCAGTCACTTTCTCACCCTTCTTAAAGAAGCGTACTAAACACTGGTGCAGCCACGGGTTGGAGGGTTCTATGGCCACCGCTCTCTTTATCGACTGCAACATCAGAAGGTACTTCTCTGGGAGGTAAAGAACAGACAGACAAATTATGGTGGAGGAAAATACTTTTGTTTCCTCTACAAAAACAGGCTAAATCAGTTGCTGAGTTTCCATCTAATTATCATACTCAGTTTAGACAAACCTTTATGTTCAGTATGTTTCTATATACTGGTTTGGAGGAAATCAACCAGGCTATGTCAGATGTTGATGACATGTATGGCTGTAATAAATAGGAAGTTGAGGTAGTAAAATAGAATGGACCACACATGTCAGAAGAAGTCTTTCCCTCTGAACAGGATAGATTTCACAGACCCAGCAGAGGATGAAAAAATTTGCTACATTGGAACTCATTCTGTAAAAATGTCCCCAACTACACGTTAGTGCATTAACTCTATTTCAGAAAAGCCAAAAACCTGTTTACATTCATGTGAGCATAAAAATGTTGCCACATTAAGAAAGTTATTTGAATTCTGCAGTTTCCATCAACCTTTTCTAGTGCAACACTTTAACATGTGGATAAACCAGGTTGCAGATCAGAACCACTCTCTGTTCTCAGACATGTTGGCACAAAGTTGCCGTGCGATGTCGCCTCTGCTTCTAATACATCTACTAAACAACTGATCACATGAGAATATATCCTGCAAAAGCTCAGAGATTTTCCTGAAGAGGATCTGGAATCAGTTCAAAACTGTATCAGCAGGTCAGATTTTTACAAATCCTGCGGATTGCTCATCCAAGTTACACTCAGCAGCTATAGCTCAGTAAAGGGTCAGTCCGTCTACCATAAAGTTATTACAGAACAGACTTAGAAAGGTTTAAAGGCTGAATTAATCACAGCAGTCAGACATATTTAAACAGAAATGTCTGACTGCCAATCTGAAGTTGCCTTGAGGCAGCAGATGTGGCTGACCGATCCCATCCCTCCTCTGAGCTGCCAACCTTTCCTGAAGTAGATCTCAAAGGCCAACAGGTGAGTCTCGATCTTGTTGCGCACCAGGTTCTTCAGAGGGATGAGGAACTTGACTGCCTCCTCCAAAGGATTCTCCGGCTGGGAACAGACAATCAGAATGAGTTTTTATCATTTCTTTATAAAGTCCAAAAGCGTTCCTTCAAGTTGACAGAACACAAGAAAGCCCTGAACCCACCTTAGCTAACTTATCTGGTATTAGCTCCTCCTTGGGCCCTCCAATTTCCTCATCATCATCCTCCTTTTTCTTCTTCTGGTTCTTCAGCTGCTTCTCCTTCTCTGCATTCTTCTTCTCCTCCTCTAACTGAGCCTTCTTCTGCGCTCTTCGTTGTTTGTTCCGCAGCTTCTTCAGTTCCTTGTCTGTTAGGTTCTCTGCATAAAGAGAAAAGTTTCATTTCTAAGAGCTTTTTCCACACCCAGTATGTAGCTCTCTTCTAAAGCCAGAGGAGACGCGGCATCAGACCTGCGTCTGCCTGGCTCTCTTTATTGTCATCGGTCAGTGGCTTGTCATGTAGGTCCAGATAGATCTGGATGGCAGTGCGAGCGGCTTTGTAATAGAAGGGATGCTGTCGCAGAACATCCTCCAGCTTCAGCAGGTCCACGTAGGAGCGCAGCGTCATCTTCCTCATGCAGTAGGTGTGGAAATCAAACTGGTCGTCTGTGATCTCCACAAAATGCTGAGAGACACAAAGACAGGACAGATTTAGAGTTCCGTGAATCCAGGTGGTCCACTGAAAAACCGAAACAATGCAGCAGATGAACACGTTAACAAATGTAGAACAATTAACTGCTCAATACGAAAAAAGAGAGGATTCTGACTTCAAGAGTAACAGGAACAGCAACCGAGCAAAAATGAAACATGCATGGTGGTTTTAGACTTCTTCACAATAATGGACGTCCGTGATGACAGAGTGAGTAACAAACATACCCTCTCGATCTCATGGCACTTCTTCAGGGCCTCACCAAACTTGTTCAGGGCCTTGTAGGCCAAAGCGCACTCTGTCTGGAACCACATGCACTGCATCTCATTCAGGTTCTCCACTGCAGATGTACCCTCCTGGAGACAAGATCCACAAACACAGGGGTGAACGAAGGCTGTTAGAAGTGCCTCAGCCCTGAGGCCAGAATAACACTCTGCACCAGAAACAGCTAACAACTAAACTTTAAGGGCCCGTGAGTCAATTCAGTTCAACTCACAATTACTTTATCCCAGAGATATTCAATTTTCAAAGAGTCATTGTGACGGTGACTTAATGGACAAGAAGATCTTCAATAGCAGACAGTCTTGCTGCAAATCTGAAGAAGCCTCTGACTGAAGTGTGTTGCTGTATGACAGACTCGTGACTACCATGACAGGCTCACAGCTCAATATGTAGAAACAACCCAACAGCTCTGCTGATACACCTCATTTGCTTTTGCTGCTCCTTTTAAAAATCTGTCTGTCTGTCTGTCTGTCTGTCTGTCTGTCTGTCTGTCTGTCTGTCTGTCTGTCTGTCTGTCTGTCTGTCTGGTTAGAATGTTGAACATAGAGACAGACTGTTGAGAAGTTTTGTGCTGCATGTATATTATTAGTAACAACTGTTATGACCTGCAGGTTTGAGGAAAACCAGTGGAAATGTGTGATTGTTTTGATGTGCTAATTAGCCATGTGGCATAGAAAAACTTCACATCTATACATTTTAAACCTTTTAGACAATAAAAATATAAAGTGAATGGAAAAAAAGGAGTTCAAACAAGTCTTCCTTACTCCAGAGCAGGAGAATAAAGACGATAAAACAGCACAAATATGTATTGAAATGAATTCATCACAGTGGTGTACGCCCTAACCACCTTAAGGAAAACAGTGACCATTGTAAGTGTACCCTTGTAAACTTGGAACACATCTCCTCTGCCTCCTTTATGAGGCCGGCCTTCAGCATGTACTTGGCACACTTGGAGTTGATGAATCGGTCAGCAGTGTCCAGCGCCTGGGCCTCGTCCATCCATCGAGCTGCCTCCTTGATGTTGCCTGCATGCTGCAGATCAGGCCTGACAGTTAGAGGAGGTTGTGTCATCTCGGTGCCACGTGTCACTAGGAGTGCGCCGTCATACCTTGTAGATCTTGGCCTTGACCAGGAAGAGCTCGATAAGTGTGGGTGTGCTGTCGATGGCCGCGTTGATGTACTCCAGCGCCAGGCTGGCCTTGCCAATGAAGTCAAAGTGCTGGGCCAGAAAGTACAGCACCCAGAGGAGGGTGGTCGGAGGCTCCTCCTTCCCATCATCTGCACACACCCATAACACACACAACTCCTGCATTTAGAGACAGCTAGAATGAAACCAATCAGAATGACGCATTAGGACATCTGAACACTTACCATCTTCACTAAACATTCGACTGCTTTTTAAACAGCTTTCATAGCCAAGTACTAATTCTTCTATTATCGTAACCTGCATGCCCCAAAAGCATAAAAAAACAAAAGAAAAACTATATGTTAGCTCTACTTCAAATGGAAAAATGAACAAAATACATTAATACAGTCATACTCAAGACAGAAATTTTCCAGCAGAACGGTTCTGCTAACCTTTTCCCTGTCTGTGTACAAGGATTTGAGTGTGGTGAAGACAGGAGGGCAGCCTTTAGTGAAGTTCATTCTCAGGTAGATGTCCAGACATTCCCGGAACTTCTCTCCTGACCGGCACAACAAACAGGAAGGAGACAGGAATGTGATGCTGGAATGGCAACATGGAGTCATCAGCCCAGGATATCACACCCTGTCTGATTCCCACAGGAGAGGATCATACTGAGCCTGCAGCCAGGATGTTTGGTTCAACTTAACCACCTGATCCAGGTGGTGCACTACTAATGCACCTCTAGTGCACTAGTAGTGTACTATACTACTAGTGCAGTACATTACTAATGTAGTGCTGATGTTGATGGTGTCAACAGGGGGAGCTGCTGCAGCCATGCTGATATCGGTACGACCCAAAGGCTGAGCTAAGGATGCTAATGGATCAGTGTCTAGCAGCAGGCTGCCCTGAATTTACCTGTGAGGAAGTTAAGAGGCAGCCTTCGAGGAACCAGACCCCTGGGAAACTTCAGCCAGGACTCCTCATAGATCTTCTGGTGCTCTTCTACACTGCCTGAAGACACACACAGAGACACTTAATGCTAACATGTTAACGCCGTTTCATCTTTAGAGTTGTTTTTGTTCATATTAAAATGCTTCCAACACTGCACAGAAGGTAGTTTTCATGCGAGAAACACACCAAGAGGATTTATCTTAAATTGTGAGGAAACATCAGACTATAATATATGGAAGACAATACATTGAAATACAATACAGTTTTCAGGGTTAGCTTGAGAAAACCTACTAAAGGCCTAGTTTTATTTATTTTGTTTCACTTCACTTAAATCCTAATTTAGTTATCTGCCAGTCGGTGAACTATGCAATACTGGTCACATTTAAAAGTCAAATCAATGAAAAGAGATATTATCTAAATTGAACTATGAGTACGTTTGTCTGCTTAACTAAATATTCTGATGGTACGACATTAAACTATATACAGTAGTTACCATCCTTGTTTTCCTAAATCCTGCTGTTTGTTTGCAACGTGATGTAGTGTTTTGATTTGCTGCTTGTGATTGAAAAGTCACAACCAGCATTCAGATGATAATGATGATTAGCTGGTGATGACACCAAGCTAAAGATGTGTGAAATGAAAATGTATAACATACACATTACTGTTTGTTCACAAAGTTATATCCGCTCACATCAGTCTCAAGTAGGTGGCACAAACAGAATGTCATATGCAGAAGGTTGCTTTTATGACATGCTAACATCCAGGCTAACTAGCGCTCTGCCTCTGTTAGCCAGCAGCAGCTCCAGTAACGTAAACAATGTTGGCATGGTGATGCCGGCTGACCCAGTGGTAAGATGGGTGTTCTAGCAGCTGGAGGGATATGAGATATGATGTGAACAGAATCATATCAGCAGATTTAGGATTCAGAATAAAAGATCTGTAAAGAGTAGACAGGTCTGGAGCAATTGGCTCATAATTGGACTAGGACAATTTTCAGCTTGATTGCAGATGTGACCTGGTGTGCCTGCAAGTCATCCTCTCTAACTGCAGAGCAAAAGAGGACAGTGGCTGACTTTCAGACCTTGGTAGCGGAAGATTAGATCAGTTTTAGACATAAGTATCGGCCAATCCCCAATCTCCCAGAATGAAGGAAATCACAGCCGATTCACCAGTGCCCCTCAGTATACAATTATCCATGCAGAGAGACTTTTCATTCTAATGGGAATGAATTCTTGCTATATTTTGTGTGCACCTGGTTTCAAGGCGCTCTCCAAGCCCTTGTAGTAGGCCCAGTTCTCTGGGTTCCTCTCCAGAAGTCTTGTGTAGATCTCTGAAGCTTCCTCTGGCCTCTCCAGCTTCAACAGCAGCTCTCCTGCAAACACACACATGTTCACGCTGCACAGCTGTGCATTAAGAGCCTCAGCAGCCTTCAGATGGGCTCCACTGCAGAGGCAGTGTGCTCACCTCTGGTCTCCTCCACAGCCAGCTTGTCACACATCTGCTTCTCATAGCTGTTCAGGTGGTCCAGCGCCTCTTTGTGCAGGCCAGCCTCCCTCAGAATCTGGTTCTGATACAGCAGCAGCTCACTGTACTCATAGTCCACCTTGTCTGGAGACGTCTGGACACCAAAACACACACACGCATGCACGCACGAGAACTTTTTCAGCCTGTATTGAACCTCCTGATCGCTGATTATGAAAGTGATAACACTGACTGGGATCATTGCTGCAGCAGCTTTCTGACAACATGTTTGCCTGGTAACCTCAGCTGCACAACAAATGTGCTCCAGACACTAGCAGGTAAGGATACAGGATAGCTTTGAGAACCTGTCAATCCATTAGAACATCCTAGAGATGATTTAGAGTTGAGCCTGATGCTTCTCACCCACATCAGTGTCTGACCTTACAAATAGGGTTCCAGATGAACTAGAACCAGAAACACTGGTAAACCATGTGGAAATGTACAAGTCCAAGTAAAGTGACTGTTCCGTCAATCTTTCAGAACTAAACTTTAGGGATGAAACAGTTATTGAAATAATATTTCAATAACTAAATATTCAACTAATTTAGTAATCAAATAATCATTAACTGGAGCACACAGACTAAGAAAGGCTGTTTGCAGAAAGAACAACATGTGAATCCAAAATCTACAACAATATGCGTTTTATTTAATATAATAAAACATTATTTGTCTGTAAATATGTTCTACTCAGAACTCCCCAAGTGGTATTTTTAGCTTCACCTGTGTCAGATTTTGGAAAAAAATCTTCAATTAATCACCTTGTGCTATCCAATTATTAATCCAATTATTAATCCATAATCAACAGATTAGCTGTTGTATTGATGTTCAGTCCAGTGAAGAGGACTGAACATCAATACAGTCCTTTCTGCTGCATATGATCCAGTGTTATTAACTCTTGGGCAATAAAATATTTGTTTTCTGAAATTAAAAACAGGAATTATTTATTTGATAGGTACACAATAGGTATGTGGTTTAATAAAACAAAAAAAAAACCTGCACAATGTCCCAATATTTTAAATTTAATAATCAGAACAATGGACAGAATACTCAATGAGTAAAATAATACTAAACTTGGCCCAGTAACATAACCAGTCCTCTCCTCCATAACATAAGTATGGAGGAGAGATGACTAACAGCAGCTCAAAGTAAATCCTCCATCTGGTTTGCAGTCAGTCATTGTCATGATTTTTACTTCATCTGTCCAGCAGCTCATTCAGCCCTAGCATACCTGCTGGGTTTTCCGGAATTCCTCCACAATCTTTGCCGCCATCTCAAAGTCTTCCAAGAGGTGATAAGCGACAGCATAGCCGATCCATGAGGCCCGCTGGCCAGGACGCAGCTGCAGCAGCTGGTAGCGGGTCTCCTACAGAGAGACACAGGGGGTCACCAAATCATGCTCCTGCTGGGCTGACCAACCAGGCCACCCTACCTGCTGGGTCCTGGAGTTCTCTGTTTGTAGTCTCTCCATATGACCATTCTCCTGCAGCTGATTGTTTGACTTGAACTGTCTGACTGGAGAGCTCTGTCATTGGCTAAATATTTAACAATCAGTTTGAAGTAGATTAGGCACTATCCACTACTGAGCTTCTCTAATGAACCTATTAGCTCCTTGTACCTGCAGGTATGAGGCTCTGCACAGTGTGTGTGTGTGTGTGTGTGTGTGTGTGTGTGTGTGTGTGTGTGTGTGTGTGTGTGTGTGAGGGGTGGGGGGGGGGTTTCTCTCTCACCCTGTAGCCCTCTAGGTCCCTCATCTGAATCTGCAGCAGGGACAGGTCTCTGAGGATCTGCAGGTTGTCCTTGTCCCACTTCAGGGCGTTGCGGTAACACTTGATGGCCTCGTCATATTTCTTATCAGAACGCTGCAGCAGGCCATAGACGTGCCAGCCTGGAAGGAGTCTGAGTTCAGGAACAACACTGATCAGGACTGAGCCCTGGAGAATGTTAGTCAGAGGAGAGGAGGCACACTTGAGGCAGCAGGGTGAAGGATACAGACATGGCTCTTCAGGTCGTTGCGAAGGCCTCGTCTCACCAGCTCGTAGGCGTCCTCCTTCTTGCCCAGGCAGTTGAGGGTTAACCCCTTCATGGCCAGGGTCTCTGCAGCCCAGAGTCAACCAGAGGCAGCGTTCATATCACAGGGGTA
The DNA here is from genome assembly GCA_911649635.1 of Poeciliopsis gracilis. NCBI lineage: Eukaryota > Metazoa > Chordata > Actinopteri > Cyprinodontiformes > Poeciliidae > Poeciliopsis > Poeciliopsis gracilis. The sequence continues at coordinate 252,437 of CAJVRI010001164.1, forward strand.
GAGTAATGGCCCAAAAAATCTTGTTGAAGCACAATTCAGTCTGTCAACTACAGTTTAATTAACAAGCAGACTACATCTGATGTTACCATGACAACAGCTAAATGAATTGGCCCATAGCCCCTCAGCAACACTACACAAGTAAGTAAGATTTGAAGTAAAGTTTGATTTGATGGAGTCCATCCATGCTTTCAAAGCCAAGTATTAATTCACGTATTCATGCGTTTGTGGTATGCCCGTAAAACAACATCATGAAGCAACAGCGACAGAAGAGAGAACTGAACTTTAAACTGAACTCTGAATATTTGAACAGACTGCTCTGGTGGTCTGTTGCCATGATGGCAGCAGTTCACAGGTCTGATGCAGTCAGTAGTCCAAACATCCATTGACCTCCATGGAAATAAAAAGAAGGGAATTCATGAAATAAGCTAGTCTGCCTCTTACCCAATTCTGTTAGCATCTCATCTCCCTTCAATAAGCTGTCTGGGATTTCTCCCATTTACTAATATTCCTACAGTGGAGTTCCTACTGACCAGTCAGTGAACAGAAGGAGAAGTGAGCATTGTTGTTGATTTTCTGGCAGCAGAGGACGTGAAGAAAGCTGTTCAGAAGTCCGTGTTGGTCAAGCTTCCAAATATCAGATTAGCATTAAGAGCTGACAAGTTCATTGTCAGCTCTTCTCTCTTCAATGGAGAACGGTTGTTTACAACACAAGTAATTTCCAGTAAGCTTCAGAGTGTCAAACTGCCACATTACATACATCACGGCCAAACGTTAGCAACTGGGAAAAATGTATATCTTCAACACAGTCCACGTCTCCAAGAACAAACCTCCACAACAGTCAAGGATCCCGACCCTCTAAACGAAGCAAAGTGTAGAACAAGGTTTCAACCAGGCTAGAAATAAGCTGATTTTTTCTGCTTTAAGTTTAATATTTATCTTAGTAGGGTTGCACTGATTACAGTTTTCTAACTGATTTTTTTTTTATAACCAACACTGTCAGATGTTAAAAGGTCACAACACACTTTCAATCTGTATAGTGACAAAGGTGCTAAGTTAACAGTGGGCGGCTACTGTTAGCATGACCTGATGGGCAGGTCTGTGTAAATCTCTAACAGCAGAGCTGCAGATTTCCAGACCTTTGGGGGCAGATGAGATCGGCCATCAATCTTATCCTACTACTGTAGCTCTCATGTCAGGCACGAATACACAGCAGGTTACCTTTTGGAGAGACTCTGTATGTGTCGATAAAGCCGGGACTTCAAGCTATTCCACACATTATTTTGGCTTTCTGTTCCCTTAACATGTCCCTCATTCTGTATTCCTTCAAACAGCTTCCATCATAATGTGCAGGTGGATGAGATCAAAGTAGGAATAATTTGATAGCAAATTACAGCATGAACATCTGTCCCTTCAGCCTGGGTCTTTCAGAAAGAAGATCCAGGCTGGATCTTCTTTCTGAAAGACAACATTTCTACTAGCAGTGCCACTGTAGAACCGAGTCTCATAGTTATTAAAAAACCACACACAGATAGACACAAAGGCGTAATAAACTATCAAAGGCTTTTAAAAACAGGGTGGATTCTCCAGGATCCGTCTGTGGTTTATTTTGGCTGCCAGAGAGAAAGAAACTTTCAGGAAGGCTGACGGAAGAACAACAAAGTTTGTTTAGTCTTTTAGTGTGTGACACCTGTCATAGAACATAACTTTGCAACTGTTAAAAGCTTTAAGACAATCTCAGAGTTAAATGGAAAAGAAAGAAGAGGGTCTCTCTTACCTCCATGCTCTGCAAATTTGGGGTTGCTCAGGATCTGTTTGCAGAACTTCAGCCCGTTTCTGTACTGTTTGTGTTCGTAACACCTCTGGAAGGAGAGAGAGAAAAGAATCACAGCATGCCACCATGACAGTTCAATTAGAGCTTAACCTGAGCTCTGTCAGTAACAGCTGGAGTTTTCCTCCAGCTGTTACTGCCAGGGGAACAGTCCTCATCCTGATGGGACAGAGATGTCAGCACATCTGGAGCAACGGTCCAGTTCTGCTGTTGAGTTTTAATTAAACTCTAAACTGTTTCTTACTACTGGTTAAGGGAAGTGTATCAAGTTGGAGTTGAACTTAACTGACTTCACTTCTCTGTGACAACAGTGCTAAACAGAACCACAACACCCCGCTGCTCTTCAGCGTCTCTCACGAGTCAACAATCCAACTTTCGGCGGACAAACTGCCGCAGGTTTCCTCTTCAACTTGGGCATGGCTGTCATGCGTCAACTATTCATTGATACGCTTCGGCTCTGATGACAGGTCAAAAGACATCTGCAGCATCCCAGAATAACCATCCAGCGGTGCTGTTTCTCTCCTGCTCTATCACAGCTGATGATTAACAACACAGGCTTCATAATTTCTGGGCTCCTGATGAGTTAGCTACCTGCTTTATATGTGCTACAACGGGCCACTGCTTAGCACTGCAATAAGCTAACACAAAGTGCTTACCAAAATTCTTTTGAAGAGAGCATTCTCTTTCTGCGGCAGAGTCACTGAGGGCATGGCGGTGGTTTCCTACTCCACTGTTAGTTTGCATATGAACGAAACTCCTTTAGAAGCAGAGATACTGGACTTTATCGGGACCTTCAGGCACCTCTTTCTCACGTGTTTAAGCCGAGGCCCCCCTTCCGAGCAAAATGGCCGCTACGCTTCTCCTCCAGGTCATGTTGAATTCCTGAGTTCATTCCTTACAAGCTAGCCGGTGTGAAGCCTGAGTGTAAGAGATGATGAGCGGCAAAACGAGGAGTTTCTAGATTATACATTCGGAAAAAAATAAATAAATAAATAAATAAATAAATAAATAAATAAATAAATAAATAAATAAATAAATAAAAAAAATAAATAATAATAAATAATAATAATAAAATAATAATAATAATAATAATAATAATAATAAATTATATAAATATATTAACAGCACATTATACATATATATTTATAGAGTCTGGAATTTATCTGCAGAGTTATCGGAATTATTTATTGCATTTGAAACAGGCGTTTCTTTTTGGCATCGACAGAATCCCATTTTGTTCACATTAACAGTGTGGTTTATGGTTTATGGTTTTATGTGTTGATAGTCTGATGGAAATTCAGTGCAAACTCCACCTGCCCGGCGCGCCTCTCTTCACGCCGACTGTTAAATAGTGCGCACCCACTGTCAAACGACCGGCTAGCATTCAATAGTAGCAACGGTCCGTGGACGCGCAGGAAAGACTTGCATGAGCCTGAACAAATTCTGCTGGACACATTTATATGGGGGAATTTTTCTGCCATAATCCAAGAGCACATATGTTTATTGCTCCGAGCAGAGACTAACTGTGAGCGGGAGGAGACGTTTTGAGTACAATCACTACAAGTTTTGAGAAGTAAGACATGAAGTTCTGCTCTCTAGACTGAACATGTGTGTTCTTGGATTAAGGCAGGAAAATTCCTCCATACTTCTTCAGGTGGCGCTGTTTCGCCTGTAACAACAGGAATTCGTTTACAAACAGGAATATGCTTTGGTTGAGATTGCAAAGATAGTCTGTTGAAATAAGGCTAGCAGTTCTTAAACATATTTTTTCTTAAGTAAAAGTAAAACGTAGCCATCCAAGAAATTACTCAGGTAAGAGTAAAAAAAGTAGACTACATACTGAATGTATTGAGCATTGGTCATATGATCAATCATTTAATATTTTAAAATTACATAATCAGACAGACCAAAACATAAAATTAAGTGATTTTTGTGGGGAATTTTAAGGCTGAAAATTGCAATAATTTATATCAATAATAAAATCAGGCAAATATATACCTGTATATCAAATCAGTTTCTTCATTTGAACTGAAGAAATTCTTACAAAACCTGCCGGTGCGTGTGTGTGTGTGTGTGTGTGTGTGTGTGTGTGTGTGTGTGTGTGTGTGCGCGCGTGTGTGTGTGTGTGTGTGTGTGTGTGTGTGTGTGTGTGTGTGTGTGTGTGTGCGCGTGTGTGTGTCTGTGTGTGCATGGTGTGCGTGTTAGGTGAATTTTGGTTAAAACATGTCTGTCCTTCATTCAGTGAAGTTACTCACAGTGGGTAGAGAATCCAGATATGTTACTCAAGTGAGAGTAGTGATACTTATAAAATTACTCAAGTAAAAGTAAAAAGTTCAGCATAGTAAAATACTCCTGAAAGTACTTTTCTTTTTAAAAACAGTTACAAGTTGAGTTAATGTAACTAGTTGCGACCCAACTCTGATGTTAGTCACACACTAACATGAGATGTTTCGATGCAGAGTGATTGGTTTTAGTAGCAGAGAGAAAGGCGTGAAATAACGGTTTACTTGAGGATACGTCACTTCTGATAACAGCCATCACAAGCAGTGATTTACTGTTTTGATGCTTTACAACAGCGCCTCCAAAAGTCAAAATTTCTGCTCATATTTTAAAAACTTCGTAGCATGCCGCTCCGAACAACGATGAAGTTTTATGACATTTAATTCCCTCAAAAGCACATTTCATTCGTAGTAGATTTATAACCTACTTTACAATGTTTCAATTTACATTACTTTACGACTATGTCAAATAATCATGTTAACAAGATATATTAAAAGTAAATAGTTTTTACAGTCAACACACCTTTTGACTCTTCAGAGAGGCTGTCAGTATGAAACAATGTTTCTTACTCCGTGAAAACCAAAGTGCCGTACCAACTGCTGTAATAACTGTTGTACTAATCATTGTAACTGCTGTATCTTACTAACAGTTAAATTTATGAGAAAACAAACTATCTGTTATACATCAGCACTAGACAGAAAGTGCTAAATCCAAAATTAAACGCACACAGCTCAAAGCAGAAGTCAAAATTCCTGGCAAAATCAAACTTTCACATTTTCTGTAATAAAAACACTCCAAAGTATTCCAAAGATTTTGCGTTATTAACATTAAATATGAAAAGAAAGTCAAATGAACCTTTCTCTTACTTTGTTTTTGCCTTCAACAAATGAATATTTGTGGCAATGTCATATGTCCTAATGTCAACAAAGCTCCAATTGCCAATTTATATTTTAAATTATGCACAGACCCAGGAGGGTAAAAACAGTTGCCACTATTAATTGTTTCTTATATGTTCAAATGTTTACTGTTCCTTGTTTTTCTCAAAATAACCTGAAAGAAAGTTACTTTAAAAAAACAAAGGCAAAAGCATTACATTGGAAATAAAATTTTTGATTCCGCAATGAATATTTTATTTTCCTCCTTTTCTTTTTTAAAATTTTTTTGCAATGTCAGCAATACGAAACAAGATATTTCAAATCTTCATTAAACTCTTCCCCAGCTTGTTCGAGTTCTCGGCGCTCTGTGAGTCAGGCCTTCCAGGCTGTGAAATCCATCGCGGTCGACAGTCAGTGTCAGGCAGGCGGCATTAAACGCATCACCGAGGCAGCTGTCAGTGCTAAAATGACGTTCAGCCGCTTGTTATCCCGAGCTGTTCTCATTAACAGGGGTGAGTTAGTTACAGCGTGGCCTTTAAGAATGATTGAAGTTTAATGTGACTATTCTTAATTAAAACACCGAGGTTGTTTTCCAGCCTGACCTTAGCGTAGCATTAGCATTAGCGCTACATTTTCTCACTGCAAAGATTAGAATTTAGTGGTAACCGTGACGCATTTATTGTGGCTAGTTTAACCTCTAGATCATGGAAATCCCGGTCCTATTGTTTCAATCTTATCACAGCTGCCATTTCATTTCATTTGCTGTCATGTCTGCTGGCTTAGAGAAAGATTTACTAACAGAATCTACTGATCAGGATGTATTGTGTTATTAATGAATTGGGTTATAGTTCATTAACTGGACTTTAGTTGAATTCTGATTGTATTTTCTGAACTGATTTCTCTAAATCAGTTTAGAAAATACAATCAGAATATATATACCCACATTTGATTGCACCCAAATAAACACACACAATTTAAGTTTAAATCTTATTAAAATAAATTAACTGGCAACAACAGATTATTTTATTACACTATGCACTGATCTCCTTCACATTGTTCAGAACTGACTTGGTTCTACTCTGATTTATTATTTATCCAGTCTATTTTTACTAACATTTTTATTTATCCAGTCTATTATTACTGTATTTTTAACAGTGGTCAAAATAAAGGTCAGACCAACACCCCCCCCCCCCCAATTCAGATTGTTTCTATGTCTACACTTCTTTTAAAGATGTCTTGCTTTCCTTGTCCCCAAATCTTTTTTCCTGTGCTATCGTCCTGTTTCATGGTAGTGTTTATTGTTCATCAAAAGCAGTGTGTGTGTGTTTGTGCGTGTGTGTGTATTCTTTCAGCCGGATCCAGGTCAGCCTTCACTAGCTCCAAGACGGACACAGCCAACCCAAACTGGCTGCAAGTGGGTCTTGCGTTTGGAACATCGGCTTTTATCTGGGGCCTGGTGAGCACCAATGTTTGTGCACTAAGAGACATAAGCTGAGTTCCTTACACCTCATGATTCACATTTGTTTTGACCTGCATGGTGAGCTGTAAGCTCTTATATAGACAGGTGTGTCCCTTTCCTAATCAAGTCCAATCAGTTTAATTAATCACAGCTGGACTCCAATGAAGGAGTGGAACCATCTCAAGGAGGATGAGAGGAAATGGACAGCATGGGAGTTGAGTTAAATATGAGTGTCACAGCAAAGTCCATCCATCCATCCCTCCATCTTCTGCCGCTTATCCGGGGTCGGGTCGCGGGGGCAGCAGCTTAAGAAGGGAGGCCCAGACTTCCCTTTCCCCAGCCTCCGGGGGAATCCCAAGGTGTTCCCAAGCCAGCCGAGAGACGTAGTCCCTCCAGCGTGTCCTGGGTCTTCCCCGGGGCCTCCTCCCGGTGGGACGTGCCCGAAACACCTCACCAGGGAGGCGTCCAGGAGGCATCCTGACCAGATGCCCGAGCCTCAACTGGCTCCTCACGATGTGGAGGAGCAACGGCTCTACTCTGAGTCCCTCCCGGATGACCGAGCTTCTCACCCTATCTCTAAGGGAGAGCCCAGCCACCCTACGGAGAAAACTCATTTCGGCCGCTTGTATCCGCGATCTCGTTCTTTCGGTCATTACCCAAAGCTCATGACCACAGATGAGGGTAGGAACTTAGATCGACCGGTAAATTGAGAGCTTCGCTTTTTGACTCAGCTCTCTCTTCACCACGACGGACCGGTACAGCGCCCGTTTCACGGCGGACGCTGCACCAATCCGCCTGTCGATCTCAAGCTCCCTTCTTCCCTCATTCGTGAACAAGATCCCGAGATACTTGAACTCCTCCACTTGGGGCAGGACATCTCCCTCGACCCAGAGAAGGCACTCTACCCTTTTCCGACTCAAGACCATGGTCTCAGCCTTGGAGGCACTGATCCTCATCCCGGCCGCTTCACACTCGGCTGCGAACCGCTCCAGTGAGAGCTGAAGATCACGTCCCGATGAAGCCAATAGGACCACATCATCCGCAAAAAGCAGAGATGCAATCCTAAGGCCACCAAAACGGATCTCTTCAACACCCTGGCTGCGCCTAGAAATTCTGTCCATAAAAGTAATGAACAGAATCGGTGACAAAGGGCAGCCCTGGCGGAGTCCAACCCTCACTGGGAACGAGCCCGACTTATTGCCGGCAATGCGGACCAGCAAAGTCTTTGAATACTTATGACCATATGATAGTTCAGATTTTCTTTTTTAATAAATTTGCAAATATGTCTACATTAGTTATTTTCTGTCAAGATTGGATGCTGAGTGTACATTCATGATAAATAATGTGAGTAGTGTTTTTTGATTTTAGCAAATGGCTTCAATTAAACCAAGAGTGAATAATTAATAATAATAATAATAATAATAATAATAATAATTGAAAGGGTTCTGAATACTTTCTGTACTCACTGTAAGTGGGAGCTTCGACAGACCTGTGGTTAGCAGTTGCCCCACTGTTGCTAACTTGAGATTATATTTAGAGACTTATCAGATATAAACATCTTTATCTGCAAAATTTATAATCGTCAGGTCAGGCTGTCTAAAGAATGGAGATTGGTCAGAAGATTTGGTGCACCAATTTGGTGCACCCCCAGTGGACTTCATCACAAATCTTACAACTTCCTGGATGTTAATGTGTTTTCAAAAGGAAAAATCCTGGCATTGCAAAAAAAGAGAAAAGTTATATGTAGGGAGGAATCTCTGAAGATGAAGGAATCTGGGAAGTGTTTGTTTTTCAGTGAATGACTTTGTGTCTTTCATCCACAGCTCTTCAAACAGCACAGCACAGATGTTCACGAGTACGAAGTGAAAAAAGGCCTTCAGTGATCTCCACAGAAGGCAGGTGAGCATGGTGTGAATGCTGCTGTTTGTGACTTTATATCAGTGTGAAGACCTCTGGATGCAGTGAAAGGAATCCTGATGTGTTGTTTCTCTTCTCTTACAGGAAGCGTTTGGATCCGCTCTGTTGGAGACATCTGCTTCTGTTCCATGTACCCCCCCAGTCTGAACTCTGTAAAATACAATGAAATAAGATAAATAAATGCCATGTGTGAACTGTGGAGTCCTGATTACTTTGCATATGTAATTAAGAAGGCTTTGACTGACACTAGGACATAATGCCTATATTCACTGTTATATTTCTATTCATCAACTTTACACTCTTATTACTGTCCTGTTTTAAAGGCTGCAGTCATGTTTGTGATGATGCATGATGGGAGCTTTTATCTGAACAAAGATTTTATCTGATGTTAATTCATTTCACAGTTACTTAAAATGAGAGTGGAGAGCAAAGTGGATCAACAAAGTATTGACTAGGTGGGGATGAATTCAAATTCACTTGACACTTCAGATTTTGGAAAACACTGAAAAACCACCACCTGTCACTTGTATTTACAGTTGTGTGACTGTGAGTTTGGTTGTCACACAAAATTGATCTAAAATATTGTTTGTGGTTCTTATGGTAGAAAACATGAACACCCTGCAAATGTTTGATTTTTCCTCATTGACAGCTATTGTTAACATTTCATGTATGAAACTGTCATCCAAAATGAACACAAGATTCAAGTCTCCGCTTTGACTTCATCGACTTCAACATGAGCTTAAAAGCTGACAAATAAATGATCTCCACATGCTGCTTTTGGGCATCTGGCTCTATGAGTTAAAGGGGGTGATTAGTGCCAGTGTGAGGTACAGTGTGAGACAGTTTGGAGGCAGACCACAAAGCAGATTGTAGAAGATCTACTCTGTCTTGTTTTGAAGAATTATGGTTTGGAGAGATTTGATGTCATCAACCTTTAGAGAACATGTTTCTGTAGAGCATGAAGGATACAAGGATGGTCAAATTCCTTTTCAGAAGTATATTTCTTCTTTCTTTCCAGTTTCTTTTCTTTTTGTCCTGCCCTTATTCAGGGCCACAACAGTGAGGGCCACACTATCAATGGAGACAGACATTAACAACTGGAGTGACACTTGACAGTGGAGAAAGCTCATATTGCCCAGTGGTGGTCCATCCAAATTCAACTCAAATCATACAGTACAAAATGCTCAAAATACAAAACCAGGGTTACGACTCGTGAAGTTTGGGTTGTAACTCCATTTCAGTCAAACATCAAAATTAATCCAAACACTTGAAATATTTCACAGTGAAGTGAAACCATAATGTATTTAGCTTTCACCTTTTTTTTTAACCTGAATTACTAGAATAATTTAATATCTTCCTAGTTTACTTTGAGATACTAATGAAATACTTAATGAAGGTAGTTTATATGGCCTAACTGTGTTCAGAAATTGTAGTTTATTTTCTTACAAGTGTTTCTTTTTCCATCAATAAGTTAAGGGATGAAATTTAGTTAGATTTAAATAACTTGAAAACTACATTAAATCAACCTGAACAGTCACTTTCATTTGGAAACCAGTCACTGTTACTGACTTCAATACCTAAACATATTATTTTTATTACTGTACTTTATTCTGAAAATCAGACCTGGTTCAGTTCCAGGTGACCGCTGTGAAGGGTCACCACCACCCCAGGCAACCACAATGGTCTTAGTGGGAATTTCTCTTAACTACTTATATTAGCTTTTTTTTTATTTCTAAAAGCACTCCTCTGGGCCCCCAATTGAATAGAGTGCTCCAGGTTCGGAAGCACCCCTCATATATCTCCACTGTCCTCAGTCATTACTCGCCCGTCATACATTCCTGCTGCAGTTTCTCACCAGTACTTGTCTCACTTGTCTCTACAGCGCACCATAGTGGCCAGGTCTGGTCTCCGCCCCCTGCACGTTCCTGAGACTCCACCACGCCGTGCTTCTCTTCCACTCAGCACTTACTGAAGCTGCAGCGATGTTTTCTTGCAGAGCGGCCTGGCGGAGGTATGGGCCTCTGGCTCGGAGAGCCGCCTACAGACTACCGCTGGACGGTGAGTTGACAGAGCAGCTCTGGATGTGTGTCTTCTCTCCAAAGTACGTGTCTGTGATGTAATGTCTGCTTTCTGTCGTAACAGGCTTGATAGGACACTCTGTCCTCATGCGAATGTCAATACCTAACCGGGTAAAAAGCAATGACTCAGGGTGTTACTGTCAGACTGTCAAAATTTAATTTTGGTTCAAGTTTAATTGTCGCTCTGTAATTTTTACAATAATTTGCCTCCGTTGTGGAATGTTGACTGAACATTTAAGTGTCTCCTCATGTGACATGACAATATTGGTCATTTGTACTGTTTGTAATTAATACTACAACGTTAGAGCGTGGCCATGTTTCACGAAACAGCTCAAAGTCGGTTTTTTAACAGCCTTTTACCAGATGTTCTTGTCGGGCTAGCAGCTAGCATGGCCTGTATGGGAACCATAGTGACCTCTGCCGAGCGTCACTGACGGACTGCGCGTTCAGTGCGCAGTCTCCTAAAAAATGACCTTCATGAATGTGTGGGTAAACGTGGAAACATGGTTACCGCTGTCAGTCACGTGGCGTGCGTGTGTGACGGTGAATAAATGTAGAGAGAGAGAGAGAGAGAGAATGCTGAGGCGCGAGTCTGAGCAGCAGGAGGAAGGAAGGTTAGCGTGTGACCTCAGCTCTGCTTTAAATGCTTCATTATGAATTACTACATCCAGACAACAGTACCGCCAATAGCGTTTGCGTGCCTACGTGACGTATTTCACGCAGCCCCTCGCCTCACTAACCCTCTCACTGGGTTTGGGGTGCTGTGATGGCACAGGGGCAAAGCTCGACCCACGTATTGAGGCCTTTATCCTTGTGGTGGTCGCAGGTTCGATTCCCTTCCTAGCACATTTGCTGCATGTCTTTCCCCTCTCTCATTTCCTGTTGAACTACTTGCAAATAAAGGCCACAAGAGCCTTAAAAAAACACAACTCAATGGGCTCAAAACTGCATTTAGACATGTCCAATCAAGTATCACACTTTCTGTCATTTACCACACACTGCAACATAGAACTAGACAGAAAATGACAGCATTTAAAAACATGGCAGCTAGAGAAGGTTTATTTTGGAAATATTAACTGGTAAAGCTGGGCTGAAATTTATTCAGGTCTTTTCTCTAATGTCCTCTCACTTAAACAGAGGAGGTGTAACAGGCAAATCCAATGATTTTCTGACCTGCTTCCCCTACAGTGTTTAGAAATGTTCTCCCCATGTCCTCCTACCTTTATAGACCCGAGCTGATTAGAGTGTATAAATAACAGATTTGGGAGGCCATTTGCCAGCATGTAGGATTAGCTCTGGATAAGTGAACAGGTTAATACCCTTAACACTGGACAGGACCAGGTTCCTCAGACCTTGACTTCCACTGCAGCAGCTGGTTAATGATTTGACAGCGTGAGCCCCATCAAACATGGAGACAGTGGAGTGAGTTCTTTATCTTGGCCTCTTTTGTGTACATTTTGCAAAATATATACATACTGTGATGTGAAAAAGGAAAAAGGTTAACATGAACCTGAACTCCTTCATGCTTATCTTCCACTGATCCTTTTGGTTAGGTCAATTTTCTTTTGTACTTTGGACATGGTTTGTTTTTTTTCTACCCAATATGGACTTAGACTTTGATCATGTTTTATGGTACGGTTGTGAAAATAATGAAAATTATGACAAAATAATTATTTCTTACTCATTTTTATGTAACTGTATAACTGTGACTATATTGTGCAGCAGTGAACACAAATAATAGTCTCAAAAAATATAACCAGTTGTAATGTGCTTCTTTAGGCTACCAGTTGCATAAAATAGTGTGAATTATATCACTAAACTGCACACAGTATTTGCATTTAATCATACTTTATAAAGTATTAATTCTTTAATTGGACAAATAGTGGGGAAAATAGTGACAGGACAATAAAGGCAATGTGGGGGGGAGTGGTGATGCAGCATTTTGGGCTCAAAGTGAATTCAGTGAATTATCTAACGTGTCCATGATTTCCTATGCAGGTGTGCAGCGACAGCCCATGTCATCAGTTCCTGGAGGCTCTGGGCAGAACATCCTGTACACGGTACTGTGTAGTGGAGCTCTAGTCGGCGCTCTGTCATATGTAAGTTATCTGCTTTCCATCGGAGGTTTGTCTGACAGTTGAGTTAACATCATGAACAGAGATCTGATCTCTTAACTGTATCTCACAGATGTTCTGTTTATTTTTTTCTAACAGGGATATAAGACTGTGACCTCAGATCACGAACGGTTTAATGAGCGCATCAGTCAAATCAGAGCTAGACCCAAGACTGAATGGACACCTAAACCCTGGCCACCTAAAGGCAAGTCCAGCCCCTCCATCTTAAGCTTCTGATGAGGAGTTTACTTGCTTTTGGATCCACTTAAAACAATAGTAGTAACATTTCACTCAAATTACTTTTGTACCACATAATTTAAGAAGTGTATAGAAATGTGTGTTATACGTTTCATTCAGTGAGAGAATCAGAATCAGTCTGATCAGGCAGTATGCACTTAGAAACAGAGTTCACTCTGTGCAGCCAGGAGAAAAGGCTGCATCATAGTTGGAATCTTAAAATTTAAAGGGGCAGTATCATGTAAAATCAACCTTTTGTGAGATTTACATCATGATATAATGTTATTCCCTCATCAAAAACATACATGAAGTGTGGATTTGGTCCTTCCATGCATGTTTGAGAAATTCTTTAATCTCTATGGCAACCGTTAACTGTGCAAAACCTACTGCTACGTTCGAGTGGCGGTAGGTTCTAGGTGCGGTGGGTTCTAGTGGCGGTGGGTCCTAGTGGCGGTGGGTTCTAGTGGCGGTGGGTTCTAGGTGCGGTGGGTTCTAGTGGCGGTGGGTCCTAGTGGCGGTGGGTTCTAGTGGCGGTGGATTCGAGTGGCGGTAGATTCTAGTGGCGGTGGGTTCTCGTGGCGGTGGGTTCTAGTGGGGTGGGTTCTAGTGGCGGTAGATTCTAGTGGCGGTGGGTTCTGGTGGCGGTGGTTCTAGTGGCGGTGGGTTCTAGTGGGGTGGGTTCTAGTGGCGGTGGGTTCGAGTGGCGGAGGTTCTAGTGGCGGTGGGTTCTAGTGGGGTGGGTTCTAGTGGGGTGGGTTCTAGTGGCGGTAGATTCTAGTGGCGGTGGGTTCTAGTAGCGGTGGGTTTTAGTGGGGTGGGTTCTAGTGGGGTGGGTTCTAGTAACCCTTGCTTGAGGTGGTTTTTGTCTTTCTTTAAAAAGAGTCAATGCGGTAAATGGAAGATGGAAACACATTTGGTGAATAGGTTCTGATGTAGTAAATGCTCTCATCCACTGTGCCTTACCACAGATCTACATGCAAACCTGTGAAGGTATTTGTTAGGGAATCCAGACTGTAGCATTATGGATGCATGTCTTTAGTTTAGATTAACTAAATGCTTCATTTAGTTCATTTTGTCCCATGACAACCCTCCTCCACAACCTACAGCAGCCCTGGTTGGGACTGTTTAAATATTCAGCTGACTGACTCTCAGCAGCCCATGTCTGCTGCTGCAGATGGATCAGATTAGGCTGTTGGATCCATGTGAAAATTCTGGCTGATAGCATCAGTTGTTGTACTGGACAGGAATTAAAGCATGACAGGAGATAAATCCATGATGTATAGAGCAGGTCTGAGTTGTGTTAATGTGACGCCGTATGGTGATGCATAGAAAATTCTTAACTTCCTGTTTGTTTTGTTTGTTTGCAGGCAAAGATGAAGATGAAGGTGAGTAGTGTCCCTGCCTGAGAACTCAGACATGGCTTAAATGAAACGTGAGCTTGGGTGTAAACATGCTGCAAACACTTTAACCAAACACCTGGGTTAACCAACCTGCTGTCAGCACAAATAATCCCACTGATCCGTCTGTTCCTCCACAGAAGAAGAAGTCCACACTGAAAGCAGAGCATGAGTCTTCTTTATAACACAGTTATATTTCTAAGTGATGAAATAAGTAGGAAACATTATGTCTTAGTAGCTTTACTGTAATCTGGGTGGTTTTAGCTCAAACTATCTGCATGAACAGGCAGGATGCCTAAATGCCTGCAGATTCCTGCAGCTGCTCTCTCAGTCAGCCTCTGTCTGCTCTCTGTCTCAGTGAGAGCAAAGATGGCTCTGATGGTAATGAAATGATCTGGACGAGCCTCAACAGGCCTCTACTGCAGAACACTATGCTCAACTTTTTTGTTACAAGAAGACAGATGGTGTTACAGATACAAAGGTTTAACGTGCTCTGAGGTCAGACTGGGCTGATATTACTATGCTGGACACACACTTTTAAACCTGTAACTACTGTATCAGTTGTACCTCACCGTTCCTCAAATGTATATTCACTTTAGCGCCTCATAGGAGCTGAAGTGATCAGGATCATCATGATCAACTACTGAGTTGATCGGGTCAACCTGAAGCAACATTTCTTTTTCTTTTTTTTTTTGACTGAAGAAACAAAATTGTTTGATCCTGATTTGAAAATTCTAGAATTTTGAGGTTGTACACAAGTTTTTATAATTTCTGTGTGTTTAGTAATAAATTAAATCTCTATCCCAAAAAGGTCACTTTTGTTTCGATGAGTGTAGAAAACAGAAAAGGAACCTGATTGTACAGAAATCAGGGGCTAGCATGATGTCAGTGTATGTTCCTCACAAACTAAACCAAAAGCTGACCTTCTAACAAACACAGTCTTAATCCAAGCTTTAGTGATGCACTAATACACTCCTCCCCTCCGTTCCACCCACTTCCCTCTGTTTTCTCTATGTAAGATGGCCAGGTTCTCACTTCCTTGTGTGACATCATCAATGCTCGCAGGCCTTGTTCACTTTCCACCTGCATTCTCACAGCTAGACTGGTTGAACTTAGACAGAGATGATGTCTGAATGTAGCTCTTTAAAAAACAGAATTTCCTCCTCCAAACTCTCTAACACTTTGTGTCTCTACTCTTTCAGCATAATGCTTAAAGCTAAGGTCCTCTGTGGCCACTTGGATATTCGTCCTAGAACTGGATGTGAAACCCCTTCTCCTCTTCTTCCTCCTGCTCCTCCTTTCCTCCTCTCCCATAGAGAACTTCGGAACAGTCTCTAATGGATCTAACTGAGGGACTTTGAGAGATTTTTCTGGACTGTGTTATTGTTAACTCTGTGGTTGTGGGACTCTAGACCATTGTTGTACCAAATGCTGTTGAAGGCCATTCAGACAAACACACTTTGCATGCACTGGACTGGTGTAGGGTTCAGTGTTCCTGTTCCCCTGAGCTCTGCCTGTTTCATTTATGACTTCTATTAAAATGACTACAGAGAACAATGAGCCAACAGTGTGAAATGTTCAAACCTTTCCTTTGTTAGTCAACAGACCCACAGCTGTTCTCACACACTGTCCTCACTGAAGGAGTAAGCCTGCTGTTTCAAACAGTTTTGTGTACTTTGTGATTTAATGTGAAGCAATGGAAGGATTCTTCACCCACAGATTAAAGACCCACAACCTACCTGGCCTGTCTCAGTGTCTGTATGTCTCACTGTTAGACGTGCTTTCACAGTTCCAGATAACCCTAACTTGTTAATTTGATGGTAAGAACCAACTTTCCACTCGACCCTTTCTACCCTGCATTTAACCCCACTCCCTGCCTGCTCCTCTTTCTTTACCCCTCCCCTCTCTCTGCCTGGGTCATCCTCCTTCCTGTCTTGGAGTTTGCATGCAGTTTGTTCTGTGCATGTCTTTATCTACTTACCTTTGTAGTTTTTTAGAGATGAGGGAGGTCTTTAAATGTCATCAATTAATAATATTTCAAGATAAGGGGAAGGTAATCCCAACAACTCTGTAACATTAATTACTGACACTGATCTCTTCATTATGGCACCTGTTAGTGAGTGGGATTGCCCTCAAAGCTGAAGTGTTAGACTCCTGTGGGGTGTTCCCAGTACTCCGTGGTCAGTACTCACCCAAGGAAGGAATACTAGTGAACTGGTGACAGGATCATAGGAGCACACTTTTGATTGTGGCTTCATCATCAGGGTAATGCATCCTATAGCAAAGCAGAGATGGTTCTGGACAAGTTTAAAATGTTGACTTGCCCTCTATGCTGGCAGGTCCTAATCCAGTTGAGAAACCATGGATAAACAAGTTTGAACTATGGAGTCCTCATATCGCTACTTGCAGGATCTAAAATAGCCTTGCAAAATGAATTTCTCCATTGTCAAGTCTCACTATCCGGTCAATGTCTGGTTTGGTTCTATCCTGGTTTGAAGCACCTTCACTATGGTCTGTTCCCTACTATTGTGGGTGTCAGTGTGGATGGATATACTGTGGTCGACTCTTCCATGATGTGGTTTGCACCATAAGTGGATGCGTGTGCTCCTGCACCACTCAAGATTAAACTCTTAATGGTGCTCCTCCAGACTGAGCAGCTGTCTGGCATCAGTCTTCATGTCTGCCACTCCACTGGAGGCTTCATTGTTATTTGGTTGAAATGTTGTAAATCATGGTCCACTCAGGGAACGCTGTCAATCAAATTACTTGGCTTTGAGCAGCTTGGACTATATGAAAAATGGGGGAAGAGTCGTGCAGGATGTGGTGATAGAGGTGAATCTGACTGGGACAGGCTGGGGCAGAGCTGGTTAAAGTCAATCCAGTGGAGAAGTGCTTATAATGGTACCAGAAGTTACAGAAGATGAGCGAATGCCTCAACGTGTCTGGGCTAATTAGGTTGCAAAAGAAGGACCAACAGACCATTAGGCAGGTTGACATGATGTTATTCCTGAACGTTGTAGATACTACATTAATCTGGGTTTTACCCTTCAGGCACCCGTAGGTTGACAAGGTTTCCACCCTGTGAAACCTTTCCCCTTCTGCTTCCACAACAAGCCAGAGCTGCAGAGGCAAGGACTCTAGATTGTTGGAAGGTCTGCTGTGGGATTATTTAGGAGCACAACCAGTTCAACCAGCACAATCAGGGTAGCCTCCCCACACCTATCAGTGAACCTTGATTGTTTGCAATTTTGTTGCCAGTTCACTAGTTCCTGTAACTTCAACATTTAGTTGTTCACAGATATGAAGACTCTATCTACTCATGTTTTGGGCCTGGTGAAAGTTGCTGAGATTCTTCAACTTCCTACACCAGGGGACTCAATCCCCTGATCTCAGGATTTGCTACCCTGCAAGATTGGGATACATCCCTGCTCCAACACACCTGAGTCAAATGAATGGCTCTTTATCAGGCTTTAGTCAAAGTTGATGGCATACTGAAGAGAAAATTCAGTTATCTGATTCAAGTGTGTTGGAGCAGGGTTCCATCTATAACCTGCAGGACAGTAAATCTTATGGACTAATGTCCTGCACAGTCATACCAAAGATTTGCTTGTTGGATTATAAATCCCATTCACTTCCGGGTTCCATTGGACAGATCTTTCTTTTGTGCTACACCTGTCAGAAATCATAATGACTGTACATGTGTAAATCTTAAGAATGTGTTAAAAAGGAAAAATGGCTTAATACTGACAATATGGGCAAATTAGAATGAAGGATGTGTTAGGATACATTAATAAAAACATATTTTGGTTGCTTGTAATTTGGTTGGACAATCAAACATGAATGAAAGATGTAATATTTTTAACCTTAATTGTTTTTGTTTATTGCAGGAAATGCTTTAATTTGATTAACTTAAGTGTAGATTGAAGCAGTGGTTGTGTCACCTCTGCAGGCAGATAAACACCAAAAGCAGGTGGAAAACATGCTAGAGTTCATGACTACTGGCATAAATTGAATCATCATTAATCAGTGATAATACACCAATGTGGATGTGTTTAATCCATTCAGTATCCAGATCTGTACCAGGCATGGACAACATTGTGACTCTAGAGCAGGGGTAAGCACTCCTGGTCCTCGAGGGCCGGTCTCCTGCAACTTTTAGATGTACCTCTAAATCAACACACCTGAGTCAAATAATGAGGTCATTAGCAGGATTCTGGAGAACTTGACTGCATTTAGCAGGTGATTCAGCTGTTGGATTCAGGTATGTTGGACCAGGGAGACGTCTAAGAGTTGCAGGACACCGGCCCTCGAGGACCCACCCCTGCTCTAGAGGGCACTGTTAAAAATCTGGACTGAAATATAAACTATAAATAATTATACCTGAACAACAACAAGTCATTTTTCACAAATTGCCCTCCTGCCCCCAACTTTTAAGAGTTTGAACCTGAAGTCAAACAATATAGTCACATTGGAGGAAAAAGAAAAGCTGCAAACAGCAGTTGATGACATGCCTAATGCTTAATTGTGTTGCACTACAAAGAGTAAAATCATAACCATGTGTAATGTTCTTTACAGTAATCCATTATATACATTAAGCGGAAATACACAGGGGTCTAAAGACCTAGATATAATAAATTTGTTAGACTGAAACTGGAATTCAGTTGGGTCCAAATTGAGACAAAGCAATCACTTCAACCTCATCTTCCAGAAAGATTTAGATCTAATCCTATATATTCTGATCTAATTCATTAATCTGAAAGATCCTTTGTGTATGTAACATTAGGAGAGTTCCTCTAGTAATCCGGTGTGTATATTTCTGTGCATTGCAGACAGAGAGGCTGACGCTGGGGAAGAGGAAGCTGCTGCTACTGCTGCTGATGAGGCAGAAGCCATAGTGGAGGAAGCAGCTGAGGTGGTCGCAGAGGCCTCCGAGGCGGTTTCTGAGGCCGCTGAGGCAGTCGCTCAGGTGGCACAGGAAGTGGAGGCAGCTGCAGAAGAAGTAGCCAAAGTGGCTGAGGCAGTGGAAGAGGCTGCCGAGGCTGTGGCCGAACCTGCCGCTGTCGGTGCAGAGGAGACGCAAAGCGATGGTACGAGCTCTTAATCTGAGGAAACCTGATGCCGCACACATTAACTGCAGGGAGACATACACACCACCACACACACCTGATTATTTCAGGATTACTGCAAATATCCCTTTGACATAAGTCGTCGTCTCACATCACAGGGAGCAATAAGACCTGTCCCAGTCTGTAGAACCTAAAAAGGCTAGCTGCTTCTCCCCAGGTTTCTGGCCTCACCTCTTACTGCACATTCTTGTTGTCCTGAAAGTGTATATTTGTTTATTTTTATTTATTGGAACAGGTTTGAAAGGGCAGAGGCTGCTGAAAGTAACTTGAAATCTGCGGGGTGTGTAGTGTAGATGGTTGTGTCTGATTTTTTTGTCAGGTTCCCACCTGGCCTTGCACCATCAGAAACTACAAACTGAAGTATATCTGCACCTCCCTATGTGGCTGTGAGCTCTCAAGCAATGCTCATTTGCAGTTATGGGTGAAATAAATGTGATCACTCAACAAGAATAAATCTTATTCATTCACATTAACCCTCATCAGGTATATGAGCCCAAAGTTAAACAGTATAAACCAACCACAAAATGTTAAGCCAGAGTAGATGCTGTTCTAAAACCTTTAATGCTATTTTCTGATTTGACCAAACTCTGTTTTTCTTTGCTTTAAGCATCTGTAATGTTGCCCTGCTGTTCTCAGTATCACTCAAAGTACATGTATGTGTTTATCTCCTACTGTGATACACGTGTGTGTGTCTAAATGCAAAGCTATGTTCCAACTCTGTAATAACTGTCATGTCAGATTGTCTAGAGAAATGTTAGTCAGAAATGCTGTAAATCATTAATTTAATAGTTTACAAACCAATTCAAATCATATGTGATCATATTTTTATTTTGCTTATAACTGGACAATGAGCAGTGTGAACAGATATTTTATGAGGTCCTACAATAAAGCATTTTGTTAAACTAAAATATTTACTGCCGTCTTTGATTTGTCTGATATGTTTCTAATCTACATTTATGGTTGTACTGTCCAGTATTTACACTTGAGACCAAATGTTTGCATACATTGAATGATGTTTGTCTTTGAACCTGAACCCATATCTAATTTTTGCCAAACGAACCCCCTTTTTCACAGTTAACACTAAAACTGCATGTGTGTGCTATCTACTTCATAATCATGAGTCTTTAACAGATGATCTGTAAACTGCATTATCACCTCAATTTTTGTGCTAATTGTGGAGAAAATACAACTTGAGTAGTTGTGATGTTTAGATGGTTGGATTTTGTGTTGCAGTGCCACTAGCAGCTGCCTCTGCATTAGAACTACTGAAGAAAGCCGAAGGAAAAGATGACTTGGCATCCAACAATCAAGAACCCCTCCCACCAGAAGTGGAAACACCTGTTGAAAAAGTTACCCCTATTGTTACAGAGGTCTTGACATCAGATGGAGATACTTCAGTCAAAGCTGCAGCAGTCAGTGAGGAGGCTGTTACACCAGAGGAAGATGGAAAAGTTTCTGGAGCTATAGAAGTAGCAGCAGCCACGGAGTCTCCTGCACCGGTAGAGGTCGGGTCAATAGAAGAATCAGCAGCCTTTGCAGAAGTTGCACCAGTTGCTGAGGTGTTCCCTACACCAGGAGAGGTTGCACCAGTTGTTGAGGATGTCCCTGTACCCTTAGAGGTTTCAGCAGTTGCCATGGAGGCCCATCAATGTTGAGTTTGATGTCCCTGTACCCACAGAGATTTCAGCAGTTGTTGAGGAGCCCCCTGTAGCTATAGAAGTTGCATCAATTGTCGATGAGGCTCCTGCACTTGTCGATGTTGGACCAGTTGTAGTAGACTCTGTAGAAGTTGCCCCAGTTGTCGAGGAGGCCCCTGCAACTGCTGTAGAGATTACAGCAGTTGTTGTGGAAGCCCCTGTATCCATAGAGGTTGAGGTAGTTGCCATGGAGGCCCATGCATCCATAGAAACTGCAGCGGTTGTCGAGAAGACTTTGCAGAGGTTGTGCCAGTTGTTGAGGAGACTCTTGTACCCATAGAGGTTGTGCCAGTTGTTGAGGAAACTTCAAAACTAGCAGAGGTTGGCAATTGTTGAGGACCTTGTACCCTTAGAGTTGGCCATTAACTAAAACTAGCAGAGGTTGAGGCAGTTGTTGAGGAGGCCCCTGTAGCCATAGAAGTTTCACCAGTTGAGGGCCCTGTACTCATAGAGGTTTGCCAGTTATTGAAGAGACTTCAACACCAGAAGAGGTTGCACTGATTGTCGAGGAAGCTCCTGCACCCACAGAGGTTGTGGAAGTTGTCGAGGAGGTCCCTGCACCCACAGAAGTTGCTCCAGTCGTGCAGGAGACTCCTGCACTAGTAGAGTCTAGCAAAGAATACATTGTTGTTGTCCTGGAAGGAACACCCAAAGAAGAGAAAAGACCCAAGGTCCTAGGAGTCGGTCCTATGACCGGTAGAATCATCCCAGCTCCAGAAGATGGCAGTACCCCAGCCTCTGAGGTAACAGTTTGTTTTAAAATTTTAAGTATCTTTAAGCAGCATGCAAGTATTATAACTAGTAAATGGTGATGCATTACTCTTTGGCAAAAGATTAAAATTTACTAATTTTTTCTAACCAGTGGTCAGTGCAGGTCAGATACTGGAAAGTCATACTCCTTTTCATCAAATATGTCTGCAAAGAATTCTGGTTCCATTGGCATTTAAGAAAAAAAAGTTTTCTTTGGTGCACTTACCAGATGAAGAGAGGCTTAAGTTTAGGAAAATTAATTTTTACATATAAACAATATGTGGCTGCACAGTGGCGCAGTGGGTAGCACTGTTGCCTTGCAGCAAGAAGGTCCTGGGTTCGATTCCCGGCCCGGGGTCTTTCTGCACAGAGTTTGCATGTTCTCCCTGTGCATGCGTGGGTTCTTTTCGGGTTCTCCGGCTTCCTCACACAGTCCAAAAACATGACTGTCAGGTTGATTGGGCTTTCCAGATTTTCCTTAGGTGTGTGTGTGTGTGTGTGTGTGTGTGTGGTTGTTTGTCCTGTTTGTCTTTGTGTTGCCCTGCGACAGACTGGTGACCTTTCTCTTCTCGTCTATCTGGGTGAACCCCGCCTCTCGCCCGGAACGCAGCTGGAGATAGGCACCAGCACCTCCCGACCCCGTTAGGGAGAAGGGTGATGGAAAATGGATGGATGGATGGATATAAACAATATATATAAAAGTTACTGTACCTACCAATGAACCTGCTAGTCAACCAAAATAATAAAATTACCTGAAATGAATATCAGCTTCTAAAAGCTTTCTCTGTGCATCTCCACAAGAAAACATTTGATGGTTTACCTTTAAGTGGTACTTAAACTATAAAAAGAATTACTATATTTTTTTCTTACAAAGTATAGTGCAGTCTAGAAAAGAATTAACAAAGCTCTTTAAACTTTGCTGTTTAGGGTAGGCGACGTCTTCTTAGGATTCAAATGCAGTAGTATCCAACAAAGGTATTGAGCCTTTAATTATTTGGATTATTTTAGATTAGGTTATGAACACTATGTGCTTCCAAGTAAAATGTAGATTTCTTCTGTATGTGTGTACTTTCCACTCTAGGAATGTGTAGATTTAGAGGAAGGTTTTGGAGTTTTCATCATCTGTTCAACACTAACATGTTGCTTTTATTTATTGCAGTAAAGCACTCCTAAATGATGACTTTCAGTCCTCCACTAGAAGATGGAGGATGTGCCTTTCTCCTACACTTTATCCTTCAGCTCTGAAATACAAAGGGAGTGACTGGTTACACATTACTGACACGGTACAGTGTTTAGATCACCAGCTGCTATATTGAGCCCACATAGCCCATTACTGTGAAGTGTCACATGTGTAACAGTTACATTGTAGCCAGATTGTTATGGGCATATGGTTTTTGTTGTGTTATCAGGAACATTTCCTGTCTCCTCTGTGAACTACAATCTGTTTACAGCTTTTAACTAAACTGAGCCTTTCAAACATCCCAAAGCTTTTACTGTTACATGTTAAAGCTTTAAAAACCACTCCAGTGGAATATGTTGACATTGTGCATCTCCAAACACTGCCCCGCCACCACAGTATTAGCTCTCAAAGCGAGGAGCATTCAGTACCAGCACTGTGTTATAGAAACCAACCTCAAGTTTTTTTCTCTGCTACTTCTGGTTCCTGGTGGAACCGCTCTGACTGTATTTTATGTTTATGAACAAACACGTGAATCCATGAGTCTGACTTTCTACCTCACTGTTTTCCCTCATGTTCATCATTTTAAAACAACCCCTTCGAGCTCTGTGCAATCCAGTCAGTGTTAGGTTTCTTACTCTGCAACATAGCATCTAAACCATTACCTTCACAATGGACCCATTAAATTGTAATGGGGTCATTATTAAATAGACTCCAAGGAAATTATATGAACAAAAAATAATCAGCACCAGGTACCTGATATTATAGCCACAGATTAGGACTGAAAAAGGAAACTAGTAAGGGAACTGTAACTATAGTCAGTATTATCTCTATTTTACACATACTGGAATCATCATTGAATCACTGAGTCAAATGGGGGAATAAAGCAGCATCCTGTTCTTTCACTGTTTGTGTTTCTATCCTGTCTTGTTTTTCTATGTTTCTAGAGTTAACCCTGTATTTAAGTGGAGCTTAAAGGCTTCCAGCATGTACAAACAGGTGACAAACTGTATGTTAAGGGATTGTGATTTTTAATGTGTCACTGTTTCAGAATGACTGAAGGAAGGTCTCCAGTGTGAAAAGCTTTGACAACTCAGTGGTTTTCTCTTCCTTCAGATTTTTCTTCCTCTTTGTGAATTTCTTTCTTTCATAGCGCAGCAGGGATCACTGAAACTGGACTGATAGAATAGATGTTTTGAAATGGGATATTAAATGGGATGTTTTGAAATGGGAAGCATAGAGGACACACTGTCCTCTATGCTTTCAGTTGAATTTCTCTACTAGTGGTTGCCATTAAATAGCAGATTCTTTGGAAAATATACTCTTGTTTTGCAAAATAAAGATACAGAATTTGAAAACAGAATTTCATTTATTGCATTGCTTAATATTTTTTAAGTGTGAACAATTAAATATATCTGTGACTCAGTATTTATCCACCACACTTCAAAAAGCTACTTTTTTTACACTGAAAAAAAGTAGCTTTGATTTATTTATTTTTTATTATTACATTTGAACATATATCAGAAAACAAAGCATAATGCCATCTGCCTAATTATTTTAATTATTTTTCTTGAATCCGTTGCATGAATGTGTAGGATGAGATCTGGCACCAAAGATGTTGCAGGCTCAGGCCTCCCTGTATTGAAGATTCTTGCCCTTCCAATAGGCACCGGCTGAAACTGAGCCCTGAGCGTCGATCTGTAGACCAAATCAACACTCTAGTCCTATTTCTGCATCAAAGCAGTGTTTTTTTCCTGATTAACAAAGCTTAATTAGGTGACATGTCAGTAAACTCCAAATGGATGATGAGACCAAATGTTTGTGAAACCATCACACCACCTCTGCTGGCTTACTTTGTTCTCATAGTTCATTGTGGGGGGCCATGCCTTCTACAGGTAGTGACACACACACACACACACACACACACACACACACACTTGGCCATCCATGTGAGGTAAGAAAACATGACTCATAAAATTGTTCCAGCTACTATCAATTCTCTAAAGTCCAGGCAAATGTTCACATGCCCATTGTTGGCAGTGGAAAGGGGTCAGAATGATTTCCTTGACTGTTCTGTGACTACACACTGATGCCCTGTGTATTCTATATTCTATCAGAAGCAATATGAAGTGCTTAAGAATCTGGGCCTCAGTAGCTTATCTGTTGGATTGGACCACAGGTTGTGCTCTTGGTGTTTGGCGTTTTATCTTTGTGTGGAATGATTGGTGCTCCAAACCACCCAACTCAAAACTCTCCCTCTGCTTAATGAAAGTATGCCTGATAAGTAAAGTTGAAACCTTCACTCAGTTTTTCTCTAGATCTCTATCTGCCTAGATAAATCTCCAAATTTGAGAGATTTGGAGATTTATCCCCAATTTGGGGGATAAGTCTCCCAAATTGGGGATTTGGGACACTGTTCTACTTTGATTTTATTTTTTGAATGCCTAATTTTTTTATGTTAAAATGGATGTTCTGGGTTATACACGTGTGTGTGTGTGTGTGTGTGTGTGTGTGTGTGTGTGTGTGTGTGTGTGTGTGTGTGTGTGTGTGTGTGTGTACCATCATTGATGGTATAATCAATGAAAAGAGACTAACATTTGAGGGTTAACATTTGTCCTTTAAATTCCCCTCATAACTCTCTCTGCAGTAACTGCAGTTACATTGATCATTTACTTTTGAAAAAGCTTCATAAAACGCTTAGATTTGCTGTAAGTGAACGCGTTCTTCTTCACACTCCACTAGATGGCGCTTGAGCTGCTGTCCAGATCGGGAGCGTTTGTTTCTGCGTCCGTTCGTCTGACGTCAAGGCGGTCTGTGCTTTGACCCGTTGGATCATTTGTAGCAAAGAGAGGCGGCACACCGGAAAGCTAACGGGTAGCAGAACTCCATCGGAAATAGAAGCCTGAGTTTGAAATCTGTGGCATATCGACCTGTACATTCAATCTCCAGAACATTAATAGGTGCCTGTGCAGAGACTTCCGCGGCAACGAGGCCTTGGGAACACCTACAGAAACGAGCGAAAGGAGCGTTTTGGTCCCGTCAAGTGGGCTAACAGAAGCTAACTTGGGCCCTAGCTGCTGCTAGCAGTGGAGCTCACTTCCCGCAAGCAAAAGCAAAACAAGGTAAGAGAAGAAAACCCACTATACGGGCACATCACTCTGAAAGCTCACGGTTCCCGCTATTGTTGATGTATTTGCTGGAATAGCCTTAAAGTTTAATGTCTCAAAACGAGTAGCAGTGTTTTAGCAACTAACCAGTTGCTAGCTCTATGGAGCTGAATAAAAATAACCACAGCAAGGCTATTTATGAGCCTTAGTGTTTTGTTTTACTGCTGAAATGAATGTTGACTTGCTTTTAAAAGTTGAATACTCGTTTCTGAACAACAGTGAGTAAACAGACCCGGTATCTAAGCGCAGAAAGCAGCTAACTGTAGCCGCGGAGACTGCAGCGACAGACGGGTCGCACCGAGCTCAGATCCCGCTCAGAAAGTAAACACTAGCTGCAGATGGAGAACTAACTAGAGTTCCTCATCCAGCAGCGTCTTCTGGTTTGAGGGACCTCAAAGTTGAATAAGTCACAGTTTTAATTTTGCATAGCTTGTATAGGGACTCAGCTCACATGTTGTTTCTCTGTTTCCTCGGAGCTACAGAATCGCTGTTTGTTTACAGTGAAACTGTGAGGAAGCTGAGGCTCAGTTGGCACACGATTTGTACAAACGCAACATTAAATTAACAAGTTAATGTTGTGCTCAACATTAACTTGTAGCTACAATCAGCGCGAACGACCACATGTTTGCTTTGGTACCATTTGGAGTCCATTCATGCAGGACGTCCAGCAGTAGCGGATGGTTATCGTGGTCATGGTAGTAATACAGCAGGTACAGCAGGGAGGCTGAGCTGCTGTGTTCAGAAGAATCCAAAGACAGACTGTCCTCTAAGATCTGTCTGTAGCTGTCGAGTGACAGGAAGCTATGATACCAGGAGTCCTGTTGACCTGATCTTGAAGTGTGATGGCTGGATAATAATCTTCTTCTTCCCTCTGGATCAGTTCTCACTCTGCTCTCTGTGTGCTTGTAGTGCAATGAGTTGATGCTGATAAAGTGTAGATTGTACTTTCTTTAGGGCTGAAACTTTTAGTTGGGTTAATCAGATAGATTGATTATTGAGTTGAGTAATTTAGTAATCAAATAAATGTCATTTGGAGTATACAGTTTCTAAAAAGGCCACTTGGAAGACTGAAACTGTACAAAAAAATGATTTATTTTGATTTTAGATAAAAACATTCCTTATAAATCTGTTCTACCCAGAACTCCTCTAGTGACAGCTTTACCTTCACCTGGCTCAAATTCGGTTAAAAAAAAAAAAGAAGAAGATAAATTGCTCAGCCCCCTTCAAATTAAGCACCTCTTCCAATCAAATTAATTGCTTGATTAGTAAATCAGCCCTGGCCTTTTAAAAATGTTTTAAGTGGGGAGAAAAGCTGTTGGCGAGCGTATCTTCTCCTCTAGTGCTCCTTTTCAGTGGAACAGCCTTTCTCCAAACACCAGGCAGGCTGGGTCTCTGGATGGTTTTAAAGTTAAAGAAACACTTGTTTATGCTTTCAACTCTGCTTCCTTGTTTTATTGCCTTCTTCGTGTTTTATCTGTTTTAATCTGCCCTGTTTTATTTAGTCTTTTATTCCCTTGCGATCTAAGCTGCTTTGAATGAAAGCGCTTTGTAAAAATAAGATTATTATTATTATTTTACTGTGTTGAAGTATTTTTTAGCTGCAGATGCATTCTTTGCTTCAAAAGATCAAGCATTCACTGAAGATGTGCTGCTATTACATTTTAAGAAATAAAATGTTTTTCTTGCTTAAAAGAATTGAAGTGTTTACCTTTTTTATGTATTTTTTAAAATTCATTTAACCACCTCAAGTGGTTAAAAGAAAAATCTGTAGAAACATTTTTAGATTAGTGGATTACTAAAATCATAGTTGTTGGCAGTCCTACTTTCTTGACATTATTGAGTTAAGATGAGAGTTATTGATAATAAAATGATAGTTATTATTGTTGTAGCGGAGTTGGCTTTGATCGTAACCTTACAGTCTCACATCAGCCCCAGGCTTTCCCTTGACATTGATCTTGTTCAAACACATTCAGAAAAACAAACGGAACACTTCTCTCAGCTTGAGTTGACCTCCTGACCTCTGGCATGCTCTTCTCTCTCTTTACCAGGAATGAGTGATGAACTCTGTGGTGGTGTCAGATGGAGGAGGAAACATAGTGGAGTACGTCACTGTGGTTGAAGAGTCACAGCAGGTAAACCTCTTCTAGAATTAGTCATCTACAGATTAAAACAAGATCAATAATAGTTTGATCACTTTTTTCTTTTCTCTTGTTCTACCAAAAGCTGGAAGATAAAAGTCTTCAGTCTGGTTCTTTGGTGTCAACTCGCCCTTTTATTGAATGACTTCATAATTCATTCTATTTGTGGTTTTGTTTATTTATTTTGAGTATTGAAAATGTCTTCGCCTTGGCAATGCATCTTGAGTGTGGTGGAACTCTGGGAATCAGTCATAATTCAAACACTCTGAGGACATGGAAGTTGTTTTTTAATGGAAGTTGTTTTTTAATGGAAGTTGTTTTTTAATACAGTGGGTTGGTTTTCCCTGCATGCAGCTCCAAAGCCTCAGCGCAGATCAGTCTTTCATCCAGTGACCCACTACGTCAAGCTGGGGGGATCAGAGCTGCTTCCAGCTTCTGACTCTCACTCAGGCACATCTCTTCAGGGGGCATATTGAGTGGACACATTCGATACATTATAATATCACTGAAAAGTCATTTCAGGAACTTTATCGCATATGAAACACATTATGCAGATTAAGTAAACACAGATGGATGTTTGAAAGTTTTTATGTCTGTTAATTATAATGAGTTTCTACTTACAGTTAATGAAAACATGACATTTTTAATTAAATATTATAGCAGACCAATAAACAAACCTGGTTTTAAGATCAGAAATTTGGCCTTAATGAACATTATGCTTAAAACTTGCTTATTCTGACTAATGAGACCCATGTCAACGTATATTCTGTATGTTTTGAAAATAGTTGTGTATTCAGTTGGGTGACAGAGCAGTCTCACATGTCTCTGTTATGTCCAATCACTGCATCAATATGGAATTATTAATGTCCATATCCAGGTTCATCTAAAAATCTGCACATTTCTGCAGAAACCTTCCAGTTCTTTCAGCTGCAGCTTCACAGTGCTAGTCATCAGAAATCAGTCACCTCTGGTTTTTCATGAAATTTGAATATTGTGGTAACTACCGTAATGTTTGACTTTTTTGTTTCTTATTTCTCAGTTTCATAAAAAGTGCCAAGAGTATGAGTAATTTTGAGCTCAAAACAAACAGAGTAAATATAATTATGCTAGAAGCTATTTATTCTGGAGCAGAAATCTTGTTTTTAGTTGGAAGTGCATTATATTTCAGATGGTTGTTTAACACAAAGTGATGTAATGAGAAGCTTCTCATTTTAATCAAACATGTCTGAAGTGACCCATCCTGTGGTTACAGAGAAAATCTTGACAAGGTTAGACAATAGGCTGGGTTTACTAGTAAAAGTCAAAATATTCCTACAGTCCAAAGGGATTATCAAGCTGTAACACTGTGAGGAAACAGCAGAAAGGCTTCAGTTTGCTAAGAAGCGCACTGATTGGTCCTCTGGAGCTCTGTAGGAAGATCATGGGCTCTTTGCATGTACGGCGGAGACGTCACATCTGCATGAGCAAAAAGCGGCTTTCTTGCTTCCGCTTTGAGTTACCATGACAGCTAGAAAAGACACAGTCGTATTTCAGAAGCAAATAAAGCAATACTATGAGCATTGTTGACTTCCAAATATAATGGGATTTTAACTTCTGAAGGATTTCCAAACGATGCTGAATGAAGAAGACGGTGGCTTGTAAATATTCCCCTTGACAAGTTAAAGCTAATGCCACACCGCAAAGTTTGGAGCCTTCACTTCACTCTGGATCAGCTTCTTCAGCCAAAAAATACCGGGGGGACACAGAGGGTAAATAAAGGAGCCGTCCATGGGATCACTTCTGAAAGAGTGAATGTATGGGAACGAGTGAGCAGACCAGAGCCAGACAGCCGAGCAACTGATCCGCCTGTACACACTGCTGTACACACTGCTGTACACACTGCTGTACACTGCTGTAAACACCGTCCTATCTGAGCTCTTCACAATAAGCATGCAAAAGTAATAAAATGAAATAACACGGAAACCTTAAGGAACACTGCCATATTTTTCTAAAAGCAACAACTTTGAACCTGAACAGTCAGCTGGACTTGAACTCTGACACCAAAGCTGCTCTACTGTTAAGCTACAGGCTTGTTGTACTTCCTCATGGCAATCTCCCCCGTTACTCTGCCTCTTACACTAACAACAATGAACACATATTATAATATACTTGGAAATAAATACAAAATAAGGTAAAAAAAAAAAAAAAAAAAAGTCCATTGGAATGGATTAAATGTTTAGATACTTAAATAGCACATTTTTATAAGAAAAATGTCAGAGAACATTGCCTACTAGCATAAGCTAAAGTTGATGTTAGTCATAAAGCAAAACTCAGCTTCGTATCTGTGAATGTATAACGAGCTGTACATCTTAAAACCTTTCTCCAGCTTACTTGTTGGGGCTTCGGATCGATGTAAATCATTAATTGTTACGTTGGCCAAGCCCTGCAAGCACCTGGAGTAAAATGATATTTCCAATAGATGGGAAATGGCCAAGCTGCTTTTCCCCGAATGGGAAAGCTGACGTGCAAAGAGCCCCTTCCAGAGAGAAGAGGAGCAGATGAAGGGAAGCCTATGGAGG
This sequence comes from Poeciliopsis gracilis, assembly GCA_911649635.1. Lineage (NCBI taxonomy): Eukaryota > Metazoa > Chordata > Actinopteri > Cyprinodontiformes > Poeciliidae > Poeciliopsis > Poeciliopsis gracilis. The sequence goes on from CAJVRI010001164.1 coordinate 283,235, forward strand.
CAGCATTATCATGTGGGGCTGCTGCAGCTGATCAGGGTCTTTTGCATGTTCTAGGTTAGAATCAGCTCAGTGGGTTGACCCCCATCATCAAAAGCTCTTTGGGGCAGAGCATCCACTGAGATGTTTATGTTGAGACTTTTTCACTCTGACACAGAGGAAGGAAATACTGATCCCAGATTAGCACCACAGCTCCACAATCTATCGCCTGCATCTGAAACACCGCCGGACGACAGGAAGTCAGGACTTCATGCCAGAGGAGATCGTGACTCTGGAAATTCTCATCGCTCTCTTCTTTGTCTAATGTGTGTCAACCTGGTGCAGCAGGCTGGTGAGGAGGATGAGGAGGTGGTGCAGCAGGATGGAGAGGCTGTGATCATGGTGGAAGAGGAGGAGGAGGAGGAAGAAGAGGAAGGGGTGGTGCTGCAAGAAGAGGAGGGATCTCCGGCCGTCATCGTGGAGGAGGTGCCCAGTGCCCAGGTGGAGGAATGCTACTCAGCCCAGGTCCTGGTGTACGACGACGGGACGTACCTGATGCAGGACGTGGCTGAGGAGCAGGAGGTGGTGACGGAGGCGGCTGAGTCCGGTGAGTCCTCCACTCTCTGACTTCTGGTCTACGCTGCCCTCTGCTGGCAGGAAGTGGGTGTCGCCATTCAGACCCACTTACAGGAAACAGGAAGGGAGGAGCAGACTGCTTCTGCAGACCTCAGACCAGGAAGTAAACATTTCAAAATAGTGGTTGGCATCGCTGCAGCTTCTGAATTCAGCTGTTTTCACAGCAAATAGGTCAGGAAGCGGGTTCAGGATGGCCAGGGTCTGACCTGAGCTCCTCTGCTCAGTGAGCCAGGGGTTGTTGCTTTGACCACCTTTTATTTGCTCTGTTTGCAGTGGAGATGTCAGGCCACGACATGGTGTGCTTTGACAAAACCTTTGAGGCAGCTGAAGCTCTCCTGCACATGGAATCACCCGGAGGCCTTCACAATGACCGCAGCACAGGTAAACACTGCCAGCTCTCTGACTGAATATCCTGCTATCGGATAGATTCAGACATTTCACAAAGAATAGCACCAAAATTAGATCCATAAATGGAAGTTTGGAAAATGAATTGTATCTTTTTTGTCTTTTGTTGTTTTCTCGGTTTGCGTTGAATCAGAGGCTGTTTTAACTGAATTATTCCAAACAGAAATAATATTGTATTTTGTTGTTTGTCTCACATTGCTTGAATAATTAGAGTTGAAAGCTAGTTATAGTGTGAAGTGTGTGGTGTGCAGTAGGTAAAGTGTGCAAATGTGTCTTATGTGATCAGCAGAGGATGTGATGATGGAGACTGTGGTGGAGGTTTCTACTGAGTGTGGGCCCATCGAGGAGGACTCCTTCCCCATCCCTCCTGACTGTGAGCCTGCAGCCAAGAAGAAGAGAGGAGGTCAGTGTGTGAATGTTCTGGATATTTAGCTCAGGAAACCAGCCGTTTTACAGACGCATCATGATTTAAATGTTTCCTTTCCCCATTTAAATGGTTCAGTAGTATCTTTATGAAGTGGAACATCACTGTTTCGGTCTGAATTCCTCGTGATTGCAGCTCCACAGGTGCATCTGAAAGTAACACATTTTGGTGGTGTCTCTTTAAATGCTGCTGATGAGTTGCACCCAACCCTGTTTAGTCATTTTTGCATTTTGCTAACTACATGTCAAACACCTTTTTTAGAAACATGAATACTGCCAAAATGTATTGTAAATAAGCCCAACATAGATAGCAAGTTAACTAACACTGGCACTAACAACAATACTGAAGGCATTTGGCTCATGCTTTTCATAATTCATTCTATTATTCATTCGATATTTGGTTAGGGTAAAATATCGCTGAGTACTGGAAGACATTGCTAACAATACTTAAACCCACAACTATTGAATCGTACCAACATCAAATAAAAAAAAAATGCAATTAAAATAAATATCAATTATTTGCAGTTCTGATTAATCCAAATTAAGTCATCAGTTAGTGGATCTAAAAACATGATGTAACGCTGATTTCTAGAACCGGCCCAAGGCATGAATGAACTAAGAAAATATCAATGCAGTTAAACTTGATTTCATGATTTCTGTCTGCATACATAAGTTAACCCAGTGGTTCCCAAAGATTTTCTGGGGCCCCCTATGGATTACTATAAAAAACCCCAGAAAGAAAAAAAAATCAACTGGGTTAATCCATTGTTCACCCAGAAGGAAACTTATACACCTATTTTGTTTTCAAACTCCACTGAAGTTTGTTTCACACTTCACTCCAATTAAACTAGGATCTCTTCTCCAAGATTTCACTAGATCCTTGTTGAAATGCTCTTAGTGGTGCTGATGTACTTAGCAGCAAGAGGGGCCTCTAAATCAAATTCTACTCAAGGCCCCGTTCAACAGCAGGAGGAGAGAAGAGAGGAAATAAAAAGTGATATTGGTGTGTGTTGACCGCAGGTGGACGTAAACCCAAAACGCAGCAGCCTGCCTCCAACGGCTCCTATGACCTGGGGATCAAGAAGAGGCCGAGGGAAGGAAAAGGTTGGCTCTAGTTTCACATCCTAAGCCTCATTCTGTAGGAACGCTCCTTTCATCTGGTTTTTATGCTGTTTTGTGTGTGTGTGTGTGTGTGTGTGTGTGTGTGTGTGTGTGTGTGTGTGTGTGTGTGTGTGTGTGTGTGTGTGTGTGTGTGTGTGTGTGTGTGTGTGTGTGTGTGTGTGTGTGTACTCTGCAGGAAACACCACATATCTGTGGGAGTTCCTGCTGGAGCTGCTGCAGGATAAAAACACCTGTCCCAGGTACATCAAGTGGATGCAGAGAGACAAAGGCATCTTCAAGCTGGTGGACTCGAAGGCCGTGTCCAGGCTGTGGGGGAAGCACAAGAATAAGCCCGACATGAACTATGAGACCATGGGCCGTGCCCTGAGGTCAGCTCCTGCCACGCACGCACGCACACACACACACACACACACACACACACACACACATCAAGTCACTGATGACTGGCTGATACAAAGTTGCTTCCACTTTCTTTTTATTTATTATTTGGTTGGAATGATCTATTTTCTTGATATTCTAGCTTTTACCTTTTTGTTGTAGGTATTACTACCAGCGAGGGATCCTTGCAAAGGTTGAGGGTCAGCGACTTGCTTACCAGTTTAAAGAAATGCCCAAAAACATCCGTGTGATCGACGACGATGAGGGAGGCATGGACATAAAGATGGAAGACAGCGAGGTCATTGTGTCCGGCCAGCTCCCGGTTCACCAGCAGAGCCCTGCCAGCCTAAGCACCCCTGTCAACACCCAGCCCCAGCAAACCTACGTCACTGTCATCCCCAGCAACAGCTCCACCAGGTCTGACACACTGCACTGTCTTACTTTAGGGCGGGGTCATATGGCTGTTAAAAAAAACTGAATTCTTTTATTTGAATTCTGACTTTAATCAGTTTAATCAATTTTTATTTTCTTAAAAAGACTTTACAAATGTACCAAGTCCAAATAAACAGAAGCTGAAAAACATTAAGGCAAAACAATGTGGAGCACAATCACTGAACCATGGAACCCAAGGAGTGCATTGGTGAAAAACAATCACAATTTTCCAAATATGAAATCTTCAGAAACAGAACATTTGACTAAATTATAAAATCAATGTATTATTTGATTGGCCAGTAAGTCAGCAAACAGCATCTCCACCACTGTTTTCAAACCCTGTCAAGATGTGCTCATGCTTCCACATGGTGAGGAGCAACCTGCCAGAGGAGAAACAACCGATTGGGCTACAAGCTAATAAGATGCTAGCAAGCTGGAGTCACTCTGGATAACAAACCCTACAGCTGTATGTTCTGTGTTTGTTTTCACGTCTCCATGTGGGATGTCCTCAAAAGTTCCACTCAGTCCTGGTTTCAAACAGTGATCATGTCAGAGACTTTGATCAACAGCCGTATGAACGACGTATCATACGCATCAACAAAAACGTTCCAGTTTGATTGAAAACCAGCTCAGTAGAAATGGGTCTCAGTAGTGACTCTAGTGGTGCCACAATGACCCAAAGTGACCTGTCCATGTGTCTCAGTCTGTCAGCTGCTTCTCACTTACATGATAGAAGCTGATGTGCCTCAGCTTCAAGGCCCCTGACCTCTCCCGTTCTTCTCCCGTAGGCCCATCCGAGCCATGCCACTGGTCATGACCAACTCTCTAGGCCAGGTGACGCTAAACTCCTCCCCCATCCTCACCACCACAGGCGTCCCAGTGACCGTAGCGAAGGCCTCCACCAGCGCTCCCCCCAAGCTGGTGATCCAGGCGCTGCCCACCGTGTTGCCCGCCGGCTCCAAGGCCGGAGAAAAGATCACCATCATCACCATCCCAGCCAACCAGCTGGCCACGCTAATGCAGACTAACCCCACAGGCCAGGTGGCTCAGCTCATCCAGACCAAGCCGGTGGCCACCCAGCTGCCTCCAGCCACCATCAAGCCGGCCGCCATCCAGCTGGCGCCCGGCCGGACGGCGCCGCAGCTCATTCTGGCCAAACCGGCCGCAGTCGCCCAGGCTCTGCCGCAGCTCCCGGTGCAGGTGGGCCAGCCTTGCCCTGCAACCCCCACCATCCCCACACAGCAACACCCCAATCCCCAAGCAGCACAATCAGAGGGGGCGGAGCCTCCGCCCCTCTCTAGCCCAGCAGCAGCAGAGGCATCGTCCTGAAAACCTGACCTGACCTGACCTGAACTGGGGGGGGTGATGGAGTGGGGGTACTGCAGGAAGTGACTGTAGACTCTGCTCAGGAAATGAAGAACACGTCCTCTCTCTACACCTTCAGATGAGAGCTGCGTTATGATTGGCTGTTGTCACAGCGCTCACCCCCAGAGGATCAAAGGGACGATTGTGTACACGCACACACACACACACACACACACACACACACACAGACTTTGGCATTAAATACTGTTATGTGAAAAAAACTCAGGAACTGTTCAAACCACCAAAATATACTGCTTCTCAGTAGTTCTATGCTGTTTCTAAGCTTATAAAGCTGAAAGGTGAAGTTT